>CM031375.1:38894325-39124954 GCA_018208015.1 Medicago ruthenica | reverse complement strand
CTCTTCAGCATCAGGGTACACAGCTTTCAATTGTTTTTTGTACTGATCTTCAGTGACCATTGCAGGTGCTATCATGAGGCTTTCAGTACCTTCTTTGGGATTGATAAAACTTTCCCCTGGCATCTCTTCCATAACCTCGACAACGTTTACGTCTAACGACTTGGTGTACATTGCATCGGTTACTGGGAGAGGATTAACGTCTACCTGCATTGGCGATTTTGACTTGTCGGCCAAATTTCAATCTTCCCTCATTGAGTGCTTTCTGCACCAAGTCCCTGAAAAGAACACAACTATACCCAAAAAATTATGAAACTTACAAAATCTCCTTTTCTTTCCTTTGGTGGTCTACTGGTGGCATTTTAAACCTTTAGGCACCACAATTGACCATTAGACACAACAAGTCGAAAATTTCGTCACATTTATACGTCAAAGGTGTATGTTTTTGCAACGAATTTATCATTTTTGGTTCGACGGGAATCTTTCCGTCTGATGGTTTCATAACTTGCAAACATATGGAGGTCCAGGTTTTAATTTGGCCACATCGACCTCATTCTCTTCGGTGGAAGCATATTTAACATCGAATTCTTGATCGCTGCCGTTATCGTCGACATATGCAACCTTCTCTTTCTTGTGGAAGCTATTAGACCTAGCCTTTTCGGCTTTTAATCTTTCCACTTGTCGAACTCTATCGGCCAACTGGGCCATATCTCTCAAATGTTGGGTGTCCAATTTATTTCGTATAGAGTAATCTAGGCCTCCAGCGGCCATTTCGACTAACTCATGTTCGGGCACTTGGGTGAAACACCTCGCCTTCAATAGTCTAAACTATTGAGATAATCATCAATAGATTCGGGCGTTTTTCGCCGCTAACACTAGTCAATTCTTTCAAACTTATCTTAGATTGGCCCATGTAAAATTGTTCATGGAACACTCTCTCCAATTGGTTCCAATTATGTATTGAATGAGGAGACAGGGTAGTGAACCATGTGAAAGTGTTCTTCGTCAAGGAATTAGGGAAATATTTCATTCTTAAGTTTTCATTATTTGCAATGTCCCCTGCCTCCGTTAAATAACGGGCAATGTGTTCGACAGTAGGTTCATTCGTTTCTCTCCAGCAAACTTTGTGAACTTGGGGATCTTCCATCCCCTAGGGAGTTCAGTTTGCCAAGACATATTCAGACAGGCTGAAACAAAATTTGGCATGTGTAGGCCTACATTAAGGCCATTCTGGACCAAAATTGTTTCGACGAGATGGGCTACGTTATCTTGTCCTCCCAAATTATTCTGTCGGACTTGTCTAACCACTTCATCTGCATTTTTATTTCTATTTACCAAACGACTTCAGAGGCTTGTTATGCTACCCCGACAATTGGCTCTTCAACCTCTTGGAGCGCGGGTGTGGCCCCTGATTCACTACATTGTCTCCTCTTTCGCCAATTCAAAGCGGTCCAGGATTCGGTGGTTGAACTGAGTTAAAGAAATTGGCAATTCTCTCCATTTGAGCAGCCAACATTTGGTAACTATGGTTAGTAGCCTGGATCATCGGGTTAAATACCGTCCCATTTGTTGGGTTAACATGTTTACCATATCATGATTACTTTCGTCCATTTGTTGTCTAATTGACGCCATAGACGTATTAGTCAGCGCCAGAGGGGCGTTTCGACTAGGGATACTCATTGTAGATCCATGAACTGGTGACAATATGGTATTTGTGTTATCTGCGAATATAGACGCATTCATCCCAAGGCCTGCCATTAAAGATGTCGGCATGCCATAAGGCGATCCCTCATTGTCGTTGCGAGCGAAACTGTGGAATCGAGGCACCAAAGGGCCCCGCCAAAGTATTCCTATCCACCTGTTGTATCAACGGTCTAGAGACCGTTGGGCTTGCTTGCGTCGATGGAATGGCAACCTCGGTAACTGCAGAGAGACTCGATGTTGGTATCGACGTAGACGACGGCATAGAGGCTGTAACACCAGTCACATTCGATTGGGTTTGGCTACTAGAGGGTATTCCGTGTGAAATTTGTGCACTGGCTTGAGTGCTAGACGAGGAAGCGGATGTCAAACTTGGACGCACCATTTCAGGAAGACACTTGCCTCCTCTCAATCTCATACGAAGTAAGATCACAAGAGTTTATTTTGAACGAACAGAACGCAAAAAGAAATACTCAAATAATGTTGTTCTTAGACACGCAAGGTCCCACCGGGCGTGCCAATTTGTTTACCTTGGTTTTTGGTAAACAACCACTGGTTATAGATTTATTACTTGCGAGATCAACCAGTAATCTCAGAGCAATGTGTGTCAGATTTGTTTGAGCATCTTTGCATGTTCTTATGTATTTTTGTATGTTTCGAATGCAAAAAGAAAACAAAACATCTTCAAGTTCGATTGCTTTAACTTGTCGGAAAGGAATTACAGTATGAAAGTAGATTGCAGAAATTAACTTAGAGTAAAACAAATTGCATTGATTCAAAATAAAGGTTGTCACAAGGATCATACATGATTCGTAACTCTTTTCTCGCTGTAACGTGGATACTTCGAGTGTCTAGAATATTATGCAAGTGATTTTGTGACCCCGTTTTCCTCATGGAAAACTCCTATTTATACTAAAGGAAATAACTGCACAATCCTATCCACACTTCTAACTGCTAATAACGTCTAATAACAGAGAAAAACAACCTATTTGAAATTCAAATCTTACTCTTTCGACAGCTGTGAACTTTGACAGTTTGTCAAAGAAATTCTTCCGAAACATAACCAACCTTCGCGTTATCGAAATGTGTTTCGAACCAACTCTAATGCTTCGATTTTATCGAACTAACACGTGCAACTTCAGAAAATCCTTTAAACTAAAAATTCCATCTTTTTTCCACATGTCCAATCAATCCTCAGTGACTGTATTTTAATATTCTTTTGTCGAAAAATACAGGCTAACAATGTCATACTATTTCCATTTTTATTTCCCATAGTTAGTTGATGCAATATGCATCAATCAAAACCTCATCCATAGCAGTTGTCCAATTGCATGTTTCTAGGCCTTAGGATTTCCATGGCCTTTTGAACTTGCATCCATATCTAATACTAAAAACAAATCAAATGACATATATAATAAACTCAAGCAGAAGTACTTCATTTAAACTCAAATGCAATCCACAAATTACAAACTCAAATTTAATCCAAAAATTACAAACTCAAAAATACAATCCACTAATAAAATTCATTCAAAACATCAAAACATCATTTATATGAATAACAACTCATTAGGAACTTTTTAGTAATCTATCCACATAGAACCATCAACGTCATCACTAATTGGCTCTCCACTAGTTGCATCAACATTGTCTTCTCTTTGATCTTGACGACCCTCTTGAGAATCACTTTCATTTGAAAGATCATGTTGCACCTCATCTATTAGAGTTTGGTTGGGGTCTTCACTCATCAAATAGTTGTGTAAAATGCAGCAAGCAGTGATGATTTTATTTTGAGTTTTAATACCAAATGCGGGTTCAGTTGAAGTTTGTAAAATTGGAAATCTCTTCTTCAACACTCCAAATGCACGTCCAATCGACATTCGTAATGGCGAATGTCGATGGTTGAATAATTCACGAGGGTTCGAGGTGGATTCCTAGAATACTCTTGTAAGTGGTACCTTTCTCCCCTATAAGGTGTGATGAGACATGCCTTTAAAGGAAATCCCTGCATCACCCAAATAATATTTTCCTATAAAAAAAATAATGGGTTTATTAGTTTGGCTAATCTAGATACTGTACAAATCTGTTGTGTTTTTTTTTTACCTTGTGGAACTTTAAGAGGATATGCACGTGTCAACACACTCTTAACTATTCTAGAGTCGGATGCTGTTCCTTCCCATCCAACCAAGACATACGTAAATTTCAAGTCAAATGTGCAGGCAGCCAAGACATTTTGTGTAGGGTATTCTTTTCTACCACGATATCTAGGTGCAAGTTCTGCTGGTACTTTAACACGCGCATGTGTACAATCAATTGCTCCAATACAATCCTGACATTCAATTAACATATTAAAAGTGTATAACATAACTTATTAATATTTGTGTAAGACACAATTTCTGTTTACCTTAAAATACGGGTAGAACCTATGGTTGTTAAGTATCTCTGGAGGAACTTGTGTACCATCAGGTTGTTTCAAAAATATCCCTTCTGTAGTACCCTAATTTTGTCCTAAGCATTTTAAAACAAAAATCAAAAAAAAATCAAAGAGGGGAAAAAGTCAAAAGTCAACAAAAGTCAACAGAAAAGTCAACATTTCAAAAATGCTGACTTCGCACTGCGAAGCTCCCTTCGCACTGCGAAGTCTGCGATTTTTCTGCAGATTTTTGGTTTCTTTGATTTAATTCCAGAATTTGTTGCATATCATTTCCATAATTATTTTAAGTAGCATTCATGGCTAATTGGGCCAAGCAAAGCCAGAATTGAAGGACTTGCCATTAATGCCAAGGTTGGAAGCTTTTTCTTCCAACCTAGCATGTGACAAGCAAGTGGGCTTGCCCTTGGGCAGCTCTAGTCCCTCCCATGTGACCTGCTAACCACCACAAGGTTGCCAGCCACCTGCTTGAGAACTTTCCTCCTGCTTGCTCCCCCAAAACCAGTCAAACTAGCTGGATTTTCTCACTTGAAAAGCCATGAGTGCCTACTCTGTTTTTGCAGCAGCTTTTCACCCCTCACACCAGCCATAAGTAGCCTTTTTCATCCCTCAATCTCTGCACATTACAGTGCACGTTTTCATTGATCAACCATTGAGATTGCAAGGATTGATCCCCAAGCATTAGCCAATTGCAATTCAGCTTTGTTCTTCATCATTACCTTCTAGAATTCGTTGAATTTGTGGCTGAAATCAGGCTGAATCTTGCCCCTTGGTACAAGGCAAGGTTGCCTCTATCCATTAGCATTTAATGCAAAAGGATCCAGCTTGATCTTAGCCACAAATCAGCTGAATTTTGGGATTTAGTAATGATGAAAAAGATTTGGTTTTGGCCTATAAATAGAAGGCAATGCCCAAGGTTTCAAACACAATTAACACAGCATTTCAAGAGCAGAAACTCTACTCATTTTAGCTTACAAACCCTCACAAACAACCAGAAAAAATCAATCCAACACAAAGCTTTACCAAAGTTCAAGCATCATCACCAATATCAAAAACCTTTGTGAAAGCCTTCAACCAATACAAATCAATTGCAGCTGGAGCTTTGCTAAGGAGTTCTGTAAGTTTCTAAGCACTCATCTTGCATTTACAATTGTGGTTGCATAGCTATTTTGGTTCAAAACCATTTGATTCTAAAAAACCCCTTTTGAATTTCAAAGAAATCCCAAGGTTTTCAAAACATCAAAACTGGTTTGTCCAGCCTTTTTCACCCCAAAAACTCAAAATTTTTCACCCACCTATAAGGTCCTGAGTGTGTTCAGAAGTTGTTTCTGAACAAAAGTTCAGAAACAGCTTCTGAACCCAAAATTTCGCATGCTTCGCAGTGCGAAGTCATGGTCGCAGTGCGACCATGACAGAACTCAGAATCTGAGTTTTTGTGTCAAAATGACCAATTTTTGAGGTTCTAGCCCCAGAGCTCAGAACCTAAGAGTTTTTAAAACCCATGTCTTTCAAACCATAACAAGGATTTTGCATAATTTTGACAAAATCACAAGTTCGTATGACCATTATGTGGATAACTTGCAAAACAAGTTATGTTCTCAAACTTTCAAAACCACATGAACAAACAAGCTATGTTCATCATTTCAATCAAAACTTGAACAATAAATATTGTTCATGATTTTCAAAACTCAAGCAATGAACATACACCAAATTTGTTCGCTTTTCAAAACCGTTCGCAAAACGAGCCGAACTTGTGCGTTTTCTAGCAAAATTTGCTAAACCTTCCCATTTTGGGTTTTCAAACCAAATGTTTTGACATACCTTGGGATTTCTAAAGGATTCAACCCAAAAACATGAATGAAAAAGGGATGGTGTGACGTATGTCTCTCCATCGCCCCGATTGTACGAATGCGTGACGTATGTCTCGTCGCTCGGACAATCGTCATTCCATTTTCAATATGTACAACCCTAACCAAACCAAACCTTGGCCCCTTGTGGTCAATCCAAACTTTTTGGTCCCCCGTGGCCATTAGACTCACCCCTCGACTCGTTTGAGTCACTCGGTCAATGTTCGACTCATCCGAGTCCATTGTACCTGTTCTTGATCTCAGTGGATCAATTGAACAATCGCCCGACTCTTCGGAGTCCACCCGGTCAATGATTGACTCGTATGAGTCCATTGCACCTCTCTTGGTCCCATAGCGACCAATTCAACCCCTTTTACCCTAACGGACGTACCTTTTAACAATTCTAATGCGATTCACGAACAAACGCTTAATAAGTCTCCCAAGCGCGAGCATACAAGCTATACGCTTAATAAGTCTCCCCGAGCGCGAGCATACAAGCTACGTTTTAATCGCAAGAATTCGGTTAAAACATCGTCCAATTAAAATCAACCAACACATGTACGTTTTTCTACCAAAGAACTACGTACGCTTTGAATTCTCCGACTACCGGGAGATACGTAGGAGCAAGATCGACATCTTGTCAAGCGCAATAATAAAACTTTTTTTCTTTCGTTTGTTTTTATCTCTTTCCCCCCTTTATTATATTTTTAACATAAATGAACATGCGCGCAAAATATTAAAAAAACAATTCAAGCTTTGACCAAATAGAAGGTTCCCGTTGAGTACAACGGACGTGAGGGGTGCTAATACCTTCCCCTTGCGTAATCGACTCCCGAACCCGACAATGGTTGCGATGACCAAATCCTTATCCTCATCGTCAAAGGGTTTTATTATCGTTTCCCTTTAAACAAAAAAAACTTAAGGGTTTATCAACGTTCCCTTTACACAAAAACTTTGGTGGCGGCTTCACAAAGGCCCTCCGAGCGTTTGCGAACGACCTCGGAGGATTTGCGCGTCTTTTTCCCAAGGAAAAAAACGAGGTGCGCACAGCTGGCGACTTCACTGGGGATCCTGTTCCCACTAGTGAGTCAAGCCTAACCTATTTGGTTTAAAGCCAATTGTTTTATTTTCTTTGCGTGCCATGTTTATTTATTTTATTCATACATGTTATATTTATGCTTTATGTTTATATTTGCTTTATCTGCTTTATATTCATATATATATATCAAATGCGGGGGTTACTTGAGTGATGTTACTCCACATTGTTCGGGTTAATGCCGGACGTGTGAGGCTCTCTACCCGAGCTTGAGAAAAAAACTAAGTTAGAAGGAGGTTGTGTGCGGAAGCCCGCGTTGACGTATGTCCGTGAGGTAGGATGTCCAACCCCGCTTAGATGAGATTTTCACGTGGAATTAATTGAAGTCATGTCGACGTATGTCCATAGACAACCCTAATTCCATGTGAGGTCTATGACTCTAAGGACCTCTTCTTAGGAAATTTCCCAATTTAGAGCCTACATGTGAGGATGGGGGGAAGTTCCGAACCTTCATAAACCATACCCTTGCATATCATTTGCATTCATGAAAGTGATTTTCGCATCATTTTGCTTTATAGGAGTTTAAAAAGAACAAACAAATATTAGCAAAAAGAAATATGGATTCCGGGAACAAGAATACGCTCGCCTTCAAAATTAAAGCTCCTAGGGTGGAAAGTTTATTAGCTCTAAGCAAGAGGCTCTCTTCGGTCAACAAGAACATTTTCGAGGCAAGCTATGGGCTAATCCTTGATCTTCTACCCGTGAGAATAGATTCAACGGCCTTAACCACTTTGGCGCAATTCTTCGACCCACCTCTACGGTGCTTCACATTTCAAGACTTCCAACTAGCGCCAACTTTGGAAGAGTTTGAGAAGATTTTGGGTTGTAGCATGAAAGGTCATGAACTGTATCTCGGTCCGGGAAAGGATCCCACATTTGAAGCCATCGCCGAATCCTTATACCTCGACACCCAAGAAGTGGCATCTAACTTGGAAGTTAGAGGAAACCTTAAGGGATTTTCAAGAAAGTTTTTGGAAGCCAAAGCTCGGGATTTACTAGCCAACAAAGAGGTAATGGCATTCAACGCCATCTTAGCCCTCTTAGTCTACGGTATTGTCTTATTCCCCAACATGGACGATTTCATAGACTTTCCGGCTTTAGAGGTGTTTATGACTAAAAATCCAGTTCCTACAATCTTAGCGGATTTTTATCATACCCTCTACTCTAGGCATGAACAAGCAAGGGGACGCAAAATTACTTGTTGCACTCCCGTGGTGCAAATTTGGATGATGTCCCACATGCCAAGAAACCGAGACTTTGTGGAAAACCGGGCCAAGCTCAAATGGTCGCAACGGATGACAACCCTCGCCGAGAAGGACATCCATTGGTTTTCACCAAACTTAGAGGACCCGGAAATTATCCTCAGTTGCGGGGACTTCCCTAACGTACCCCTCATTGGTACTAAGGGATGTATTTAATTACAATCCGGTCCTCTCTCTCCGACAACTAGGTTTTTCAATGGAGGATAAACCTAATGACCTTTTGTTGGAAGCTTTCTACTTAAGGGAAGGCGATCAAGACCCGGCATTGCTAGAGAGAATCCGGGGAGCATGGAGCCAAGTACGCAAGGGAAGGGTCGGCAAGAGAAACTGTGTCGCCAAACCCCTTTATACTCAATGGGTGAAGGAGAGGGTCAAAGCAATCAAGTTACCCTTCGTGGTCATAAACCCTCCAAAACCTCCTACACCTAAACCTATTGCAATCATTCCCAACAAAGAAGTGGAGGACCTCAAGGCTAAAATTCAAGAACTCCAAAACAAAAACGGAGACTTAGAATTGAAGCACCTCCAAGCTTTAGGAGAAATTACTAGGACGAAGAGAGATCGTGATGAAGTATCACATTCTCTCCTAGTATGCCAAAAACGGCTAAGAACCTCCGAAGGGAAAAGGGATTTGATAGGAGACGGCTTGGTTAGTGCGGATGCCAACCTTGTGGCCAAGGACGAAGAGTTGGAAAGAATCTTACATTCCAACCAAGAGCTCAAGAAGTTTGGCGAACTAGCCATCGAAGCTCAACGGAAATGGAGGTTGAAATTTCAAGAGAAAAATCAACAGCTCCAAGAAGTAGTGAACGACTACAAAGAGCAGCTTCAAGCCGAACGCGTCCAGCGGCAAAGACATGAGAGTCTCTCTCATCAAGGGAGGCTAAAGTGCAATCATCTCGAAGAAGACATCAAGAAATTCGAAGAGTACTTCGACAAGATTGCAAGAGCTCATGGGGACCACATTGCACAACTACACGATAAAATTAGAAGTGCAAGAGTCAAGCTAGACCAGCGCAAGGAAGTGATTGAGTATGTATGGCAAGACGCCACCCGATTAAGTGAGGATTTCACTAAATTGGTTGCATTCTCAAATTTGGTAATCACCCAACTTCCAAAGAAGCTAGCGGAGGCCGAGATGGTCATGCCCTACTTTGTCATCCCTATGGAGATCCAGAAGTTTATGAAGTTCTGCAAGGACACCATAGATTTCTATAGGGAGGAGATGAGCAAAGCCGAGAAGCGAGCGGCTATTTGATTTGTAATAGCATTAGTTACACTTTGTAAACAAATGTTATTTAATCAAATATATTTTGAAGTATAATCAATTTCCCGGTCTTTAATATTTTGAATTTGCTAATATTAATCGTGCACCTTTAAACTCCATAAAGCAAAATAAAAAAAAACGCATATTTTGCATACTCATAGCATACATACATCCACATGCATCTTCATGCATTTTTTCAAAAAAAAAAACTCATTCATTTCCCTAAAAACAGTCTTTCAAAGCAATCATAGCCCGAAAACCCCGAAAGCCCTCGGTCCAAGAACCAGATATTCAACACTCGTACGGAACACGAGCTAACAAACAAAGGATCATGGACAATTTGGAACAAACTCAAGCGGCTTTGAGAGAAGAGGTTGATGGAATGAAGGGAAAGATGGATCAGATGCTAGAGTTAATGCAAGCTCTATCGGCACGAGAAAGTAACCCTCGCCCAACAACGGATGCATCCAATGTGCAATGGCCTCCTTATGGTTTACCTCTGAATTATACCCCACCATTCGAAAATGAGGGTCAAGGACCACCTCCACCACCGCTCACAATCCCCGTAAGGAATGAAGAGCGTCGTCCTCAAGGAACTTCCACTACTCAGCATGAAGTAATTCCCCATGATGTGGAAAATAGCCAGCTAAGGCAATCTGCTCCCGACACCACCCACCAAGACAATGATACCACCCAAATGTATCGAGTTTTGGAAGAAAGGTTGAAAGATGTCGAAGGGTTCAGCTCATACGGTGCCCACAACGCCTTGGATATGTGCCTAGTGCCCGACGTGGTAATTCCTCCGAAGTTCAAAGCACCGGACTTAGAGAAATACAAAGGAATTCAATGCCCTCGGAACCATCTAAGGATGTTCTGTAGGAAGATGGCAGCCTACGCAATGAACGAGAAACTGATGGTGCATGTGTTTCAAGATAGTTTAAGCGGAGCGTCCTTGGATTGGTACATGCAGCTCGAGCGTACCCATGTCCAAACTTGGAAAGATCTAGCCGATGCCTTCCTAAAGCAATACAAATATAATTTGGACATGGCTCCAAATAGGATGCAACTACAAAACCTCCTGCAAAGAAGCAATGAGTCCTTCAAGGAGTACGCTCAGCGGTGGAGAGAACTAGCTTCTCGTGTACAACCACCACTATTGGAAAGAGAGCTTGTTGACACTTTTATGGGCACACTTCAAGGCCCATATTACGACAAGATGATTGGAAGCACGTCTGCCGGTTTCTCCGATCTAGTCATGGTTGGTGAAAGAATAGAAGACGGAGTAAAGAGAGGAAAAATCCAAGGCTCTCCAGAAGCTCAAAGTGGAGCTAGAAAGCCCCCCAGCAACTTTAACAAAAAGAAAGAGGGGGAGACAAATGCCGTTCTAGTGGGACCATCCTACCCACCACCAAATCAAATGCCTCACTACCACTATCCTTATGTGGCAGCAGCAACGGCTCAAGGGCGTTATTCACCTCAAGTGATTCCCGCAGATCCACCTCGACAACCAGTAGTGTTGCCGCAGCAAAATCAACAGCAACAACAACAAGGCGGGTACCCATCAAGGAATCAAGCGAGCTCAAGGAACAGTTATTTTAATAGGCAGTTTGATCTTGTACCTATGTCTTATGGTCAAATCTTGCCATACCTAATCCAAAAGGGTATGGTCGAGACAAGACTACTACCACCAATGTCGCCACCATATCCACATTGGTACGACGCAAACGCCAAATGTGATTTCCACGCAGGATCCGTGGGGCACAATGTCGAAAACTGTAGAGTTTTCAAACACAAGGTGCAGGATCTCATTGACAAGAAGCTGTTATCCTTCAAAGAGGAAAACCCCAATGTGAAGAACAACCCATTGTCGGGGCATGCGGGTCCCTCTGTAAATGCGGTGGAGGAACAAGAGGACTTTGGTCCAGTCAAAAGGGTATCCAATGTTAAGACTCCCCTGTCGACCATAAGGGAGCGTTTAACCGGCTTTGGATTATTCGAGGAAATGCACGCCAGCTGTGAAGCCTGCAAGGTCAACCCGAATGAGTGCGAAGAGTTGAAGAGCTGTCTTCAAGAGTTAATGGACCAAGGTTGGATCCAAATTGGCTATATAAAGGATGGCACGGACGTTGCTACCTTAGAGTCTAACAACCCAAAACCTCTCGAGATCCCATACCAAAGGAGAGAGGTACCAATGCCAATACAACCCATAACATTCCACGTACCTGCACCTTTCTCTTTTGAAAGCACAAAGAGGGTACCATGGAATTACCAACCTGTGGCCTATGTGGAAGGAAAACCACTAGCCAAAATCGAGCCCAGCATCACTAACATTACCGGTGTTGGAGGAATGACCAGAAGCGGTAGAGTCTTCGCTCCGAAAGAACTCGGGAAGACGCCAGCCGTACTACCAAGAGAACCGCTCAAAGAAAAGAGCGTGGAGGAAGAAGAGAACCAAGCAGGGCCTTCTCAAAAGACAATCCCGCAAAAAGAGGCCGAAGAGTTCCTAAGGATAATACAAAAGAGCGAGTACAAGATCATTGACCAGCTAAGTCAAACTCCCTCTAAGATCTCCATGCTATCCTTACTACTCAGCTCGGAAGCACACCGAGAAGCACTACTACGGATCCTCAGTGAGGCACATGTCACCAAGGACATTCCGGTGAACCAATTCGACGGGATAGTCGGAAATATTACCTCAAGTAGGTACTTGGGTTTCAATGGCGATGAGCTACCCGACGAGGGGCACATTCATAACCGCGCCTTACATATCTCCGTGAAATGCATGGACCACATCCTTTCAAGAGTGCTAGTGGACACGGGGTCATCATTGAATGTCATGCCCAAGACTACCCTCCTCAAACTATCATGTGAAGGGACCGTAATGAAGCCCAGCGCCTTGGTCGTAAAAGCTTTCGATGGGTCAAGAAGAGCCGTTATAGGGGAGATCGACTTACCAGTCCAAATCGGACCTAAGGTTTTCACCATAACCTTCCAAGTCATGGATATTAATCCGACATACAGTTGTCTTCTCGGACGACCATGGATCCATGCGGCCGGAGCCATTACCTCTACCCTGCACCAGAAGCTGAAGTTCATCATTGATAACCAAATGATTGTAGTTTCCGGGCAAGAGGACATGATGGTAAGCCATCTCTCATCTTTCCGTTATATAGAAATGGATGAAGAAGCTGTGGACGTCCCATTCCAATCTTTGGAAGTGGCGAATGTCGTGACATTGAGCTCGAAGCCCAAGGAAGAGGCTAGGACAGCCATGTCATCATGGAGGGCGATAAGAGAAGCCCTAGAAGAAAGCCGACCCACTGGATGGGGCAAGTTAGTGGACATACCGGAGAAGAAAAATCGCTTCGGGTTGGGGTATCATCCATCAGCCGAAACTTTCTCAAAGCCTTCAAAGCAAGGGATCCTCCCCATTTCGGAAACATTCATCAGTGCGGGGTTTATCCATGAAGATCAAGTGGCTCTACTCGAAGACGTAGACGAAGACGTGCCTGATTTGGTGTACCGTTGCGCTTCGGATGAAGCTTTGAACAATTGGAGGGCTATCGCAATTCCCGAGATCATTACCAGGATCAAGTAATAAACCATGTTTGTTTGTTTTTTACTTTTAAAAAAAAAAATCATTTAGCTCTGCCCAAGGCAAATGATTAGTCGTGTGGGGCCCCCATGTTTTAAAAGTTATTTACAATCATGAATAAAAACACTCTTTTATGTTCATTTGAGTCTTTTTCTTTTTGCATTTGTTTTAAAAAAAAAATTTCTACAAAAAAGCCTAAAAAAAATCATACTCATGCAGATCTACAAATCCACCCTCTAAAAACAACACTGCCTTAAACCCTTATGACTTCGATTGCCCGATTAATCAAACGGAAGATGATGAAGAGGACGATTATGAACCGCCTGAAGAATTGTCTAGACTTGCAAATCAAGGGGATAGGGTAATACAACCTCACCAAGAATCAGTTGAAAAGGTCAACTTGGGGACCGAAGAGGATAAGAAAGAGGTCAAGATAGGAGCCTCCCTGCACGAGGATGTGAAAGGAAAGTTGTTCAAGCTTCTGCAAGAGTACGTGGACGTATTCGCTTGGTCGTATCAAGACATGCCGGGTTTAGACCCTAACATCGTTGTACACAAGCTGCCACTCAAGCCGGAATGCCCGCCAGTGAAGCAGAAATTGAGAAGAACTCGACCCGATATGGCTCTCAAGATCAGAGAGGAGGTCAAAAAGCAATTCGATGCCGGCTTCTTAGCTGTAACCAAGTATCCAACATGGGTTGCCAACATTGTGCCAGTTCCGAAGAAAGATGGCAAGGTGAGAATGTGTGTGGATTATCGGGACTTGAATAGAGCAAGCCCAAAGGATGATTTCCCGCTACCACACATCGACATATTGGTGGACAACACAGCCCAATTCTCAGTCATTTCCTTTATGGATGGCTTCTCGGGATATAACCAAATCAAGATGGCTCCAGAGGACATGGAGAAAACTACGTTCATCACTCCATGGGGGACATTCTGCTATAAGGTAATGCCTTTCGGATTAACAAATGCCGGGGCAACATACCAAAGAGCAATGGTGACTCTTTTCCATGGCATGATCCATAAGGAAATAGAGGTCTACGTCGACGACATGATTGCCAAATCCCAAACGAAGGAGGATCATCTAGTCCATCTACAAAAGCTTTTCGAACGCCTAAGAAAATTCAAGCTGCGCTTAAATCCTAACAAGTGCACATTTGGCGTTAGATCCGGGAAGTTATTGGGCTTCATTGTCAGCCAAAGAGGTATTGAAGTGGATCCTGATAAAGTAAAGGCCATCCAAGAAATGCCAGCGCCAAATACCGAGAAAGAAGTCCGGGGTTTTTCTTAGGAAGATTGAACTACATCGCCAGGTTCATCTCACACATGACAGCTACCTGCGAACCAATCTTCAAACTGCTAAGAAAAAACCAAGCCGTTCATTGGAATGAGGATTGCCAAGAGGCGTTTGACAAAATCAAACAATACCTGCAAGAACCACCAATTTTAATACCTCCTGTTCCGGGTAAACCCCTCATCTTATACTTAACCGTACTTGAAGGATCAATGGGTTGTGTGTTAGGAGAACAAGATGAAACGGGAAGAAAAGAGCACGCAATCTACTACCTAAGCAAGAAGTTTACTGACTGTGAAACAAGGTATACTTCACTTGAAAAGACTTGCTGCGCTTTAGCATGGGCTGCTCGACGTCTAAGGCAATACATGTTGACCCATACAACTTGGTTGATATCGAAGATGGATCCCATCAAGTACATCTTCGAAAAGCCTGCCCTCACAGGGAAGATAGCCCGTTGGCAAATGCTGCTGTCTGAGTACGACATCCAATATGTTGCTCAAAAAGCCATCAAAGGGAGTGTTTTATCCGAGCACCTTGCTCACCAACCATTGGAGGATTATCAGCCCATACAATTCGACTTCCCAGACGAAGATGTCGTAGCTTTGAATGACGAAAAGGTCACAAGCGATGATGAAGGGCCAGAACCAGGAGCTCAATGGAAGCTCGCTTTCGACGGCGCCTCAAATGCCATGGGGCACGGGATCGGAGCAGTTTTAATCTCCCCAAGAAATGGATATCAGCCCTTCACAGCAAGGTTATGCTTTGACTGCACCAATAACATGGCAGAATATGAAGCATGTATCCTAGGCCTCGAAGCAGCAATTGATCTAAGGATCAAAAACCTTGAAGTATACGGTGACTCAGCCTTAGTCATCTATCAAGTCAAAGGAGAATGGGAAACAAAACATCCCAATTTAATTCCCTACCGAGCCCGGGTTGTAGAATTGATCAAGCATTTTGATGAAATCAACTTCCACCACATACCTCGAGAAGAAAATCAGGTGGCAGACGCTTTGGCTACATTATCATCAATGTACCAAGTAAATTTCTATAACGAAGCACCAATCATAAGGATGGATCGTAGAGACAAACCAGTTGTATGTGCATCAGCCGAAGAGGGACTTGACGACAAACCTTGGTTCTACGACATCAAGCGATACCTCGAAGAGCAAGAGTATCCAGAAAATGTCTCGCACACCGACAAGAGGACCCTCAGAAGATTGGCATCCCAGTTCTTCCTCAGTGGAAATACCCTCTACAAAAGAAATTATGACATGGTCCTGCTCAGATGTGTGGATAAACATGAAGCGGACATGCTCATCAAAGAAATCCACGAGGGATCTTTTCGAACCCATGCTAATGGGCATGCAATGGCAAAGAAAATCTTAAGGGCGGGCTACTATTGGTTAACCATGGAAGCTGACTGTTTCCACTATGCCAAGACTTGTCACAAGTGCCAGATTTACGCCGACAAGGTGCATGTACCACCAACTCCACTGAACGTCATGACTTCACCTTGGCCTTTCTCTATGTGGGGCATAGACATGATTGGAATGATCGAGCCCAAAGCGTCAAATGGACATCGCTTCATCCTCGTTGCCATCGACTACTTCACCAAATGGGTAGAAGTAGCTTCGTATGCAAACGTAACCAAACAAGTGGTAGCCCGATTCATCAAGAAGGAAATCATTTGCCGTTATGGTACTCCCCACAAAATCATCACCGATAATGGGGCAAACCTGAACAACAAGACAATGAAGGAGTTGTGCAAAGATTTCAAGATTGAGCACCATAATTCTTCCCCTTACCGACCAAAGATGAACGGTGCGGTAGAAGCAGCCAATAAGAACATAAAGAAGATCATCCAAAAGATGGTGACAACATATAAGGATTGGCATGAGATGCTTCCCTTTGCGCTACATGGCTACAGAACAGCCATTCGCACTTCAACTGGGGCAACCCCCTTCTCCTTAGTATACGGTATGGAAGCTGTTCTCCCCGTAGAGGTGGAAATTCCTTTGTTAAGGGTCTTGATGGAAACCAAGCTAGAAGAAGCGGAATGGGTCCAAACACGGTTCGACCAACTGAATCTCATAGAGGAGAAGCGTCTGACGGCAATATGTCACGGACAACTCTATCAAAGGAGGCTCAAGAGAGCATTCGACAAGAAGGTCCGTCCTCGAGAGTTCAAAGAAGGAGACCTAGTGCTCAAGAAGATATTACCTATCCACAAAGATCCCCGAGGGAAGTGGACTCCCAGCTATGATGGGCCGTACGTGGTAAAGAAAGCTTTCTCAGGCGGAGCCCTGATCATCACCACTATGGACGGAGAAGAGTTCCCACTCTCGATAAACTCCGATGCAGTCAAGAGGTATTATGCCTAAAAGAGAAAAAAAGAGAAAGAAGCTCGCTAAATCGAAAACCTGAAAGGGCGGTTTAGGCAATAGAGAGCGTCCTGCTAGATTGAAAACCTGAAAAGGCGGTCTAGGCAAAAATTAAGGACATCAAAAAAAGGAAATACACCCCGGTGGATTGAAAACTCGAAAGAGCGGTCCAGGCAAAAGTTAGGGGTTAACAAAAAAGAAAGGCAATGACTGCAGCATCCAAGCTCCGGACAAGATTCAAGAGGAGAAGAATCAGTCTCATCAGCATCTTCCAACAAACAAAAATCTCGAAGTCATAAGGAAATAGCATGTGTTGTGCCAAAACCAACATTTTCTTTTTGCTTTTTCTTGTCTTTCTCTATCTCACTTCTCACTTTGTGTATTTTTTTACCCATTCAAAATGTCAAATCTGCATTGAATAAATTTCCTTTTTGTTATTTTATGTTCTCAGTAGCGCATAAAATTTTGTTTTATTCATGATGAAAATGCTTTAAAACATGGGAAATAAACAAAAGAAATTTCTTCAAAAAAGAAAAAAAGCAAACAAACAGTGTTTTTATTTTGAATCTTCGTAAATTCCGAAGAATTGCGGTAATTCCTACCAAAATATTGCACCAAAGGACTTATGCTCCTTAGCAAAGGCAAGTGTGTAGCTCGCGGCACGCGGAGCGCAAAAAACCCCAAGGGTTAGGAGGAGCAGAATCCCCCAGTAAGCACCCTGAACATCCAAACACCAAACAAGGCTGGATATCGATCATGCTTCCAAAATGATCCTTATATCCCCATAAGCCAAACCTCATTGACATTCCCCAGGGAGTCTCAACCCCAAACAAAAGTCCAATCATTATTGGCAAACCCACACAAATCTTCGGGCATAGGCTCGAACTACACCGGTTTTGATCCCATTCGGGTATGTAGGCAAAGGACCTTGTCCTTCCAAACCGACCAACCAAAAACCAACAAAACAAAAAGGAGAGAGCCCAATCGTCATTGGCAACCAAAACCAAAAAGACCGACTTTGCTCGGCACCCAACCAGCATCATTTCATTTTCATTCATGCATGCATATTCAAAATCATTCGTACACATGCATTTCATTTCATAAATCATGCATCCTCAACAAGGATTCTCCAGTGAGTATCACATATTCACCAACATCCATCAAACATTCAACCAGGGGCACCTATTTAGGGTAAGACCACAGCTCGTTAGGAATCGACATTCAGTGACAGTGCCTGAATAAGATTACCTAGCTTAGGTATCGACCTCTAGTGACAGTGCCTAGAGTAGATCACCTCCCTCAACGTTCTACCTCTAGTGACAGTGCCTAGAGTAAATCACCATCATTAGGAATCGACATTCAGTGACAGTGCCTGAATAAGATCACCTAGCTTAGGTATCGACCTCTAGTGACAGTGCCTAGAGTAGATCACCTCCATCAACGTTCTACCTCTAGTGACAGTGCCTAGAGTAAATCACCATCATTAGGAATCGACATTCAGTGACAGTGCCTGAATAAGATTACCTAGCTTAGGTATCGACCTCTAGTGACAGTGCCTAGAGTAGATCACCTCCATCAACGTTCTACCTCTAGTGACAGTGCCTAGAGTAAATCACCATCATTAGGAATCGACATTCAGTGACAGTGCCTGAATAAGATTACCTAGCTTAGGTATCGACCTCTAGTGACAGTGCCTAGAGTAAATCACCATCATTAGGAATCGACATTCAGTGGCAGTGCCTGAATAAAATCACCTAGCTTAGGTATCGACCTCTAGTGACAGTGCCTAGAGTAGATCACCTCCCTCAATGCTCGACCTCTAGTGACAGTGCGTAGAGTAAATCACCATCCTCAGGAATCGATCTCTAGTGACAGTGCCTAGATAAGATTACCTTCATCCCCCAGTGGATCTACCTCCAGTGTTAGCGGCTGGATACGATCAACCTTTACCAACCATTGCATTTGCATTTCGCGAAGGACAAAATTCGGGTCCTTCTTTTTTTACTTAATTGATCTTCGCAAAGAGTTCATGAGATGCCCTCGGCACTCACGCACTCTATGCAAAGACACAATTAAGTAGGGGCAGCTGTAGTACCCTAATTTTGTCCTAAGCATTTTAAAACAAAAATCAAAAAAAATCAAAGAGGGGAAAAAGTCAAAAGTCAACAAAAGTCAACAGAAAAGTCAACATTTCAAAAATGCTGACTTCGCACTGCGAAGTCTGCGATTTTTCTGCAGATTTTTGGTTTCTTTGATTTAATTCCAGAATTTGTTGCATATCATTTCCATAATTATTTTAAGTAGCATTCATGGCTAATTGGGCCAAGCAAAGCCAGAATTGAAGGACTTGCCATTAATGCCAAGGTTGGAAGCTTTTTCTTCCAACCTAGCATGTGACAAGCAAGTGGGCTTGCCCTTGGGCAGCTCTAGTCACTCCCATGTGACCTGCTAACCACCACAAGGTTGCTAGCCACCTGCTTGAGAACTTTCCTCCTGCTTGCTCCCCCAAAACCAGTCAAACTAGCTGGATTTTCTCACTTGAAAAGCCATGAGTGCCTACTCTGTTTTTGCAGCAGCTTTTCACCCCTCACACCAGCCATAAGTAGCCTTTTTCATCCCTCAATCTCTGCACATTACAGTGCACGTTTTCAATGATCAACCATTGAGATTGCAAGGATTGATCCCCAAGCATTAGCCAATTGCAATTCAGCTTTGTTCTTCATCATTACCTTCTAGAATTCGTTGAATTTGTGGCTGAAATCAGGCTGAATCTTGCCCCTTGGTACAAGGCAAGGTTGCCTCTATCCATTAGCATTTAATGCAAAAGGATCCAGCTTGATCTTAGCCACAAATCAGCTGAATTTTGGGATTTAGTAATGATGAAAAAGATTTGGTTTTGGCCTATAAATAGAAGGCAATGCCCAAGGTTTCAAACACAATTAACACAGCATTTCAAGAGCAGAAACTCTACTCATTTTAGCTTACAAACCCTCACAAACAACCAGAAAAAATCAATCCAACACAAAGCTTTACCAAAGTTCAAGCATCATCACCAATATCAAAAACCTTTGTGAAAGCCTTCAACCAATACAAATCAATTGCAGCTGGAGCTTTGCTAAGGAGTTCTGTAAGTTTCTAAGCACTCATCTTGCATTTACAATTGTGTTTGCATAGCTATTTTGGTTCAAAACCATTTGATTCTAAAAAACCCCTTTTGAATTTCAAAGAAATCCCAAGGTTTTCAAAACATCAAAACTGGTTTGTCCAGCCTTTTTCACCCCAAAAACTCAAAATTTTTCACCCACCTATAAGGTCCTGAGTGTGTTCAGAAGTTGTTTCTGAACAAAAGTTCAGAAACAGCTTCTGAACCCAAAATTTCGCATGCTTCGCAGTGCGAAGTCATGGTCGCAGTGCGACCATGACAGAACTCAGAATCTGAGTTTTTGTGTCAAAATGACCAATTTTTGAGGTTCTAGCCCCAGAGCTCAGAACCTAAGAGTTTTTAAACCCATGTCTTTCAAACCATAACAAGGATTTTGCATAATTTTGACAAAATCACAAGTTCGTATGACCATTATGTGGATAACTTGCAAAACAAGTTATGTTCTCAAACTTTCAAAACCACATGAACAAACAAGCTATGTTCATCATTTCAATCAAAACTTGAACAATAAATATTGTTCATGATTTTCAAAACTCAAGCAATGAACATACACCAAATTTGTTCGCTTTTCAAAACCGTTCGCAAAACGAGCCGAACTTGTGCGTTTTCTAGCAAAATTTGCTAAACCTTCCCATTTTGGGTTTTCAAACCAAATGTTTTGACATACCTTGGGATTTCTAAAGGATTCAACCCAAAAACATGAATGAAAAAGGGATGGTGTGACGTATGTCTCTCCATCGCCCCGATTGTACGAATGCGTGACGTATGTCTTGTCGCTCGGACAATCGTCATTCCATTTTCAATATGTACAACCCTAACCAAACCAAACCTTGGCCCTTTGTGGTCAATCCAAACTTTTTGGTCCCCCGTGGCCATTAGACTCACCCCTCGACTCGTTTGAGTCACTCGGTCAATGTTCGACTCATCCGAGTCCATTGTACCCGTTCTTGATCTCAGTGGATCAATCGAACAATCGCCCGACTCTTCGGAGTCCACCCGGTCAATGATTGACTCGTATGAGTCCATTGCACCTCTATTGGTCCCATAGCGACCAATTCAACCCCTTTTACCTTAACGGACGTACCTTTTAACAATTCTAATGCGATTCACGAACAAACGCTTAATAAGTCTCCCAAGCGCGAGCATACATGCTATACGCTTAATAAGTCTCCCGAGCGCGAGCATACAAGCTACGTTTTAATCGCAAGAATTCGGTTAAAACATCGTCCAATTAAAATCAACCAACACATGTACGTTTTTCTACCAAAGAACTACGTACGCTTTGAATTCTCCGACTACCGGGAGATACGTAGGAGCAAGATCGACATCTTGTCAAGCGCAATAATAAAACTTTTTTTCTTTCGTTTGTTTTTATCCCTTTCCCCCCTTTATTATATTTTTAACATAAATGAACATGCGCGCAAAATATTAAAAAAACAATTCAAGCTTTGACCAAATAGAAGGTTCCCGTTGAGTACAACGGACGTGAGGGGTGCTAATACCTTCCCCTTGCGTAATCGACTCCCGAACCCGACAATGGTTGCGATGACCAAATCCTTATCCTCATCGTCAAAGGGTTTTATTATCGTTTCCCTTTAAACAAAAAAAACTTAAGGGTTTATCAACGTTCCCTTTACACAAAAACTTTGGTGGCGGCTTCACAAAGGCCCTCCGAGCGTTTGCGAACGACCTCGGAGGATTTGCGCGTCTTTTTCCCAAGGAAAAAAACGAGGTGCGCACACCTTCCACCTCTATCAAAGTATCTAACACTCTATGAAAGTGACGATTAACCGTTTCACCAGAACGTCTAAAGAAGAAAGACATCACACCATTTCTCACATTATGTCCTACTATGTAAAGAAACTTTGCTACTTGTTCCTCAGTAGACGCCCTTCGTGTATGTGTAAGTCCACCGCGATCTCGTAATAAGGTGCACAAGTTTAAGAAAGCTTTGGGACTCGTACGAATTATATCATAACATCGACTGCTTCCTACAATATGTTTCATTAGCTCATTTCTAACTCTCTCCCTATGCTCTGTGATTCTAGAATGTATTTGGGCTCTTCTAGACATGTTTTTTAGTGAACATATTAGAACAATAATGATAGATACTTGAACAATCATCATTTGACACAATTTCACATATTTGGCTCTTATGTCTTCATTCGTCATCTATAAAAATTCAAGAATAAAATCAACTTTAAGCATAAACTCGTATAAAATCATGGAAATTGTGAAACAAGGAAACCACTTTATGCATTCAGGATAGGGGTGTTCATGGTTCATGAACTGCACTGAACTGAACCATATAAATGGTTTGGTTCAGTTCATAAAATCCATTTCAATAAAAACTCGTTAATTCTTAAAAACAGTTTCAATCCAGTTTAGAACCGGTTTATAGTTTTAAACCGGTTTACTTATTTTTAACCGGTATTGAACCGGTTTTCGTACTGAACCAGATTATTCTTGAACTGGTTTTCAAACTGGATTTTAATTATTGTTTTAAAAAAAACCCACTTGCGTCTACTTCACTCCAAAATTTCACACTCAGTCCTCACCACTCTTCAATTGCGTCTTCTTCTACCTTCACCCACCGAGTCACCTCGGAGCGATTTCCAATCCACCGGAAACTTTATCGGTTGTTATTGGATCTGATGGGTAGCATCCAAGAAGCGGTATCGATTACTGAAGAACGAGTGAAGGGTGTCGAGGAAAACGACACCGTTTACGTTGTGGTGGGATTGAACGCTGAGAAGAACAAAAAACTATTGCATTGAACAACTCGCAAATTTTCTGGGAACAATATTTGCC
Organism: Medicago ruthenica; assembly: GCA_018208015.1. Lineage (NCBI taxonomy): Eukaryota > Viridiplantae > Streptophyta > Magnoliopsida > Fabales > Fabaceae > Medicago > Medicago ruthenica. Next base: position 39,102,103 of record CM031375.1, on the reverse strand, counting down.
TTCTTCACATTCATCAACCCGACCTTGTCAATTCCTTCAGTGAGTCAGACTCTCTCTTCAATTCTCCCACTTTTTTATTTTATTTTTGGAAGTTTTTATTTTTTGTGGAAACTTTGTTGGTGTAGCGGTTTAATTGATCAATCCATTGTTTATTTATTGTTTGCTTGTTGGATTCAATGATTGCAAATTTTGTTTGGATTTAGGCAATTTTGGATAAACACCTTAATTAAGCACTTATAACGTAAGCACTTACATATAAGGGAACCATTTGGGTTGGCTTATTTTTGAGCTTATGAAAAATAGCTTATGCAAATAAGCTTTTATGTTAGTTCATAGGTTCTCACTAACGAAAATTGTATAATCATAAGCTGTTTTTTCATAAACTACCTTGACAACCTTATGAATAACACATAAAAGCTTATTTATTTGCATATGCAAAGTTTGGTGGAACATTTTAAATCTGGTTATTTAATTTAGTTTGATTAACTGAACTGTTTTATTTTTATGGTTCAGTTCATGAACCATTTAATATGGTTTGGTTTTTTAATGGTTCAGTACAGTTCAGCTTGGTGATATGGTTCAGTTAACCATATTTTTGCACACCCCTAATTTAGGATATAATAAACTATTGTATGCACATAGAAATTTAAACATACAAATAAGAAATGGGTATAGGAATTAAATCATAAACATTAAAGTACCTACTGTGTGCACGTATAGGAATTTAACCATAAAACCTATCACCACGTACTGTATGCACATATATAGAAATTGAAACATAATTGTTAGTGCATTCAGAATATAATAAACGTTTTGTCATCAATTGGAACATATGAAATCAAATTTAATCATAAATCCATATGAATTGTGAATTGAAATCACAATTGGAACATGGGTACCACGCATTGTGCACAAATAATATATCAAACAACAATTTTGTCATCAATATTCAAAATCTAAATTGAGTTAGATTGAGTTCACAAATAGCAGTAGATTTTTCATTTTCTAGGGCACATAAATAAATATAAGTGAATAAAGATTCAGAAATATGGGTTCACAAATAACAATAGATCCAATACAATTCTGAAGAAGAATAAAAGTGAAGAAAAGAACCATCACTATTGATTTGGGGAAGAAAAAAAGCATAACTACTAATTTGGGGAAAAAAAAAAGAAATGGGTATAGAAATAACAATAGTTGATAACAGAGATGAAGAATTACAAGAAGAAGAAGAAGAAATTTGGAGCCTGAGTTTTGTGTTACCTTGTTGGAGTGAAGAGTTGCAAGCAGTAGTAGAAGCAGAGGCAACGGACACAGAATTGGAGAAGATGGGAAGATAGAATAAAAAGGCTCATGAGAAAAAAAAAATGAGGGAAAGATGCGCGCCTAAATGAAATTGGGGAATGAAAAGTGAGGACAAAATGGTAATTATATTATTAATGTATTCCATTTCATTGGATACACCCCAAATTGGAGGGAGTGGAAAACTGAAGGAATGAGTGGTATTGGATGGAATGTGTTCCATCACATTCCATTTCATTTCATTCCATTCCTTTTTAACAAAACCAAACAATGGAATCTGGATCTATCTCACTCCATTCCACCACTCTCCACCAATCCAAACATAGTCTTAAATCACGTTGATATATACCGAGCGTGACTTAAGTGCAACCACTTCACTTCCACTGCAACCAATTTACCGCTCTTCTAGTGCGTGTGCGTCTTTGTTTATCATATCTCCATCGTGTGCGTCTGTCATTGATCATCAATATTTGTTCGTTTTCGCCGTCGTAGCCATTCCTTTGTCATCATGTTGTCGTTGTTTGCTTTTCTGTGCAAATTAGATAATTTTCTATGAAAATTTAACTGATTTGTGTATGATTGTTGGCTACTTTGTCAATTTTTCAATATTTTTTCATCTTATTGGCGATAAGTTGCATACATTCAACTTAATGTTGTGCTTTAAGTTCCATAATTAGTCAATTACTACAGGAAGTTTGCTTTTGATATTCTAGATTTTTTTTGCTAGCTACTTGATTGCATAGTCTTGAACTCACGTTTGTCCCGGAAAAATATTTTAATTCTTGGGCTGCTATCACCAAAGTGGCTGTGTAATAAAAGGAAAAGAATGTGGCTGAATGAAGAGATGTAGGGATATGAGTCACACTACCAACGAACTTGTAATGAGCAGTGGGTCTTTTTTAGAGTATTCGGTCTTATGAAATCACGACAAGTAGGCAACTTATTTTTTATTAGACTTTTAATAACACGGCTCTTTTAAAATTGAGTAAATGATCACTTTGATTCCTGACTTTACACCTCGTTATCACAAAGATCCCTGACTCAGGATTAAATACAAAATAGTCATTAAATGTGCACTTCCGTTATCACTTTAGTCCCTGACGTTAAATAATTTTGTTAACTGATGATGTGACAAATGTTTTATGCTGACAAAGAGTATAAGGTGTCACATGGACTAAAGTGAAAGTAGAAAATGGTCACTTTGGTCTCTGAACCGAAAATCAATATCTCTGAACAGAAAATCAATATCCCCGAACCGAAAATCAATATCACCAAACTCGACCCAAAGAAGTGTTGATCTTCATCAAGAACTGGGTCATCTTCCTCAATGAAGTTGTTCTGTGGTTGCGGATGACTTGTTGTCAGGTCCCTAACTGTGCATACATACTATCAATTAGGTCCCTGACAGTAAACACTTACTGTCACTAAGGTCCCTGATAGTAAACACTTACAGACACAAAGTAGGCCTACTATGATCCTATTTTATATCAATTTATCAATTCTAGCAATATGAAGAATTGTTTCAGGCATTCAGGTCTCGTTATGAATCACATTTTCCCAAATTCAGTATTTGTAGATCTTGAATTCCTTCACGTTTTCTTCCTTTTAATCTCGATGTTAACTTCAAATGATACTATTTCATTTTTTAAGAAATATTATTAGCTTCAAGAATACATATTCAACTAAACTTCAATTGATTATTTGAGTAAATAGTCACTTTGGTATGTAACTCTGCACCTCGTTGTTACAAAGGTCCCTGACTCAGAATTAAATACAAAGTATTCCTGAATGTGCACTTTGTTCCCTGGCGTTAAATAATTCTGTTAACTGAGGATGTGGCAAATGTTTTATGCTGACAAGGAGTATGAGATGCCACAAAGACTAAAGTGAAAGTAAAAAATTGTCACTTTAGTCCCTGAACCGAAAATCAATATCTTTGAACCGAAAATCAATATCCCCAAACTTGTCTCAACGAAGTGTTGCTCTTCGTCAAGAACTGAGTCATCTTCATCAATGAAAATTAGATAATTTTCTATGAAAATTTAATTGATTTGTGTATGATTGTTGGCTACTTTGTCAATTTTTCAATATTTTTTCATCTTGTTGGCGATAAGTTGCATATATTCAACTTAATGTTGTGCTTTAAGTTCCATAATTAGTCAATTACTACAGGAAGTTTGCTTTTGATATTCTAGATTTTTTTTGCTAGCTACTTGATTGCATAGTCTTGAACTCACGTTTGTCCCTGAAAAATATTTTAATTCTTGGGCTGCTATCACCAAAGTGGCTGTGTAATAAAAGGAAAAGAATGTGGCTGAATGAAGAGTTGTAGGGATATGAGTCACTACCAACGAACTTGTAATGAGCAGTGGGTCTTTTTTAGAGTATTCGGTCTTATGAAATCACGACAAGTAGGCAACTTATTTTTTATTAGACTTTTAATAACACGGCTCTTTTAAAATTGAGTAAATGATCACTTTGATTCCTGACTTTACACCTCGTTATCACAAAGATCCCTGACTCAGGATTAAATACAAAATAGTCATTAAATGTGCACTTCCGTTATCACTTTAGTCCCTGACGTTAAATAATTTTGTTAACTGATGATGTGACAAATGTTTTATGCTGACAAAGAGTATAAGGTGTCACATGGACTAAAGTGAAAGTAGAAAATGGTCACTTTGGTCTCTGAACCGAAAATCAATATCTCTGAACAGAAAATCAATATCCCCGAACCGAAAATCAATATCACCAAACTCGACCCAAAGAAGTGTTGATCTTCATCAAGAACTGGGTCATCTTCCTCAATGAAGTTGTTCGGTGGTTGCGGATGACTTGTTGTCAGGTCCCTAACTGTGCATACATACTATCAATTAGGTCCCTGACAGTAAACACTTACTGTCACTAAGGTCCCTGATAGTAAACACTTACAGACACAAAGTAGGCCTACTATGATCCTATTTTATATCAATTTATCAATTCTAGCAATATGAAGAATTGTTTCAGGCATTCAGGTCTCGTTATGAATCACATTTTCCCAAATTCAGTATTTGTAGATCTTGAATTCCTTCACGTTTTCTTCCTTTTAATCTCGATGTTAACTTCAAATGATACTATTTCATTTTTTAAGAAATATTATTAGCTTCAAGAATACATATTCAACTAAACTTCAATTGATTATTTGAGTAAATAGTCACTTTGGTATGTAACTCTGCACCTCGTTGTTACAAAGGTCCCTGACTCAGAATTAAATACAAAGTATTCCTGAATGTGCACTTTGTTCCCTGGCGTTAAATAATTCTGTTAACTGAGGATGTGGCAAATGTTTTATGCTGACAAGGAGTATGAGATGCCACAAAGACTAAAGTGAAAGTAAAAAATTGTCACTTTAGTCCCTGAACCGAAAATCAATATCTTTGAACCGAAAATCAATATCCCCAAACTTGTCTCAACGAAGTGTTGCTCTTCGTCAAGAACTGAGTCATCTTCATCAATGAAAATTAGATAATTTTCTATGAAAATTTAATTGATTTGTGTATGATTGTTGGCTACTTTGTCAATTTTTCAATATTTTTTCATCTTGTTGGCGATAAGTTGCATATATTCAACTTAATGTTGTGCTTTAAGTTCCATAATTAGTCAATTACTACAGGAAGTTTGCTTTTGATATTCTAGATTTTTTTTGCTAGCTACTTGATTGCATAGTCTTTAACTCACGTTTGTCCCTGAAAAATATTTTAATTTTTGGGCTGCTATCACCAAAGTGGCTGTGTAATAAAAGGAAAAGAATGTGGCTGAATGAAGAGATGTAGGGATATGAGTCACTACCAACGAACTTGTAATGAGCAGTGGGTCTTTTTTAGAGCAGTCGGTCTTATGAAATCACGACAGGTAGGCAACTTATTTTCTAGGCTTAAATACACTTTTTCTCCATATGTTTCAAAACGTTGTGATTTTGGCTCCTTAATAAATAAAAATTTTGCCCTTATCTTTAGGAAAATATGCTCTTTTTGACCCTATAACTTTAGAGAAATATTCTCTTTTGACCATCTATCTTTAGGAAAATAAGATCTTTTGACCCTTTATCTTTACAAAAAGTTGCAATTTTGGCCCCCAGTTTTTGGACATGTGGTGTCTTCTTAGCAGCTTTGCAACGTTTTGTAAAGTCAAGGAGTAAAATTGTTTTTTTTTCGGGGCCAAAATTGCAACTTTTTAAAAGTTAAGAGGTCACAAATGCATTTATGCCCATTTTTTTATTAGTTTTTTTGATAACACAGTTCTTTTAAAATTGAGTAAATGATCACTTTGGCTCCTGACTTTACACCTCGTTGTCACAAAGGTCCTTGACTCAAGATTAAATACAAAATAGTCCTTGAATGTACACTTTCGTTATCACTTTAGTTCTTGACGTTAAATAATTTTGTTAACTGATGTTGTGACAAAGATTTTATGCTGACAAGGAGTATGAGGTGTCACATGGACTAAAGTGAAAGTAGAAAATTGTCACTTTGGTCCCTAAACCGAAAATCAATATCTCTGAAAATCAATATTCCTAAACCGAAAATCAATATTCTCAAACTCGTCTAACGAATTATCAATAATAAGTTTTTTATTTTTGACAAATCTTTATAATACTAAATGTTAGGTAGTTTTGACCTACCTAACCCTAATTTTTTGTTTTCTTTTGAACCACAAACCAAGCTCTAACAGCTCACAAATGTTACCACTAGATCACTAAAGTTTTCTATGACTTATAATTGCTTTCATTTTATATATCTATCACAGATGCGACTAATTTACAACATAAATAATTTTGTACGATGCCTTAAAAATATATTTAATTGAATAAATAATAAATTAATAAAATTGTGTACGAAAAATTACAAAAAATATGCTTCTCCCCATTTCTTTGATTTCTCTCTCATTCTCCTCTGTTTCTAATTTTAAAAAATATGCTTCTCCCCATTTCTTTGATTTCTCTCTCATTCTCCTATGTTTCTAATTTTATTTATTTATCTTTATCTTTATCTTTATCTTTTCTTTATAATACTAAATGTTAAGTAGTGTTCCTCTAACCCTAATGATTAGCCCTACTGGTAGGGATCGAACCAGGTACCACATGCTTCCAAATCACAACTCTTACCACCAATGTACTGATGTTTTTTATGACATACAATTGATTCAATGTTATGTATCCAACATAAATTCGGGTCCTTTTTCTTTCAATCTCACAATCCCTAAATCATTTCTCACTCACTTTCATCTCTTTCAATATCATGCAGTTGAACCTAATAACCATAACTCCGCCTTTTTGACGGACCTAATTAATTTTTATGAAAAAAAAGGTCTGCAAGGAATTGAATCAGGTAGCACATAAAAATGTCATTTTTTTAAAAGTCACTAACGTCATTGCAATTCCTTTTTTATAGCAGTTTCATTATTATTTTTTCTTTCAATTACCACATAACGATTCCTTTTTATTATTTTTTCTTTCGGTTACCACATAACAGTTGTTTTTCCTTTTTATAGATTTAACAGCCCTTGCGGTTATGGTCTATTTCTTGGTGTACGCTTACTACGTACTACGATATTAAAATTGCATCTTTAAAATTGTTGATAATTTGACTAATTCAGATGATAATTTTATCATTAGAAACTTCACTTTTTAGTGTAATTTTGTCTACCTCTTTGTTTCTCCTATATTATATTAATTATTTGAAGTTATTTATTCTGCCTTTTTATTTGCAAAAATCACTGCACTAGATTATAACATTGCTTTTTTTCTCACTTTGACTTTTGAAACATGTTTACTATTTTCAATTTGCTTATTTTAGTTGTTCTTTTAACATGAATGTAATCGAATATGAAGGTTGAGAAAGAAGGAATTCAGGAACACAAACTGATAATATTATTTGGTAACAAAATAAAGTTAATAACTTAAATTTGTGTAATTTTTGCACCTTTTCTTTTATTTTTTTTCCCGATCGTTTCATAACAAAGTACTGAATCTGTAAGTAAAAACATAATCAATCTGACATTTATATACAAAATTCTACAAAAACCCGTGCATCGCACGGATTAGAGTCCAGTAATAATAATAAGTTATTTGTAAATTAGTTTTCTTTTAAGACGGAGAGCCTTGAAAACCTAACATTGAAGACTATCTTCTCTCTTCTGCACGACGGTGAAGCGAAGGTAACTGCACGACGGTGAACAGAGAAATGAGTACGAAGAAGAATAGCTCCGTTTCTGTGATATTTTCCAACCCTGAAGTTCTTGATTGCTCCAATTGTTTTCAACTCTTAATTATTCCACTCTTTCAGGTATATTTGCATTTCATTATATCAATTTGTTGTCATATTTGGTGTCGTATGTGTGTATGTATGTTTCTGTTGATTAACTAACTGTGATACCATTCACATATATTAACCTCTCTATTAATAACAAAACAACCATTTTGGTCCTCTCTATTAATAACAAAATAACCATTTTGGTCCTGAGTGACTTTGCACCTCGCTGTTACAATGGTCCATGCGATAAAATACAAAATAGTCTCTCGTGTGTGCTCTGTTAGTCGGTCCTTGACATTAAATTGACAGTTAAAAGCTTTGTGACAGACAAGGATGTATCACGTGGATTAGAGTCACAGTGACAGAAAACAATTACAAATTATCTGATAAAATCCCCAAATCCCTAAATTCTAAATCTGTAACCATTCTCCTTCTTCTTCCTCCTCATCCCAATGCAAAATAGTACAATTGTGTTTTAAACTGATTAATGTGAAGTTCTGCCATTAATGGTTCTTAAATTCATTGTGTTTGCTGAATTCTCTGTTCTTAAACCACAAAGGCATATCATGTTTACTTAATTTTGAACTGAGAATTTCTAATTGTTTTATGTCACTTTGGTCCCTAGATCCACGTCATACACCCTTGTATGTCAAAACAATTGCCAGCTCAGCTTTTAACAGCCAATTTTAATGTCAAGGACTTAATTGGCTAATAGAGGTAATACATCCAGGGTCTATTTTACATTTTGTTCTGAGTCAGGGACCATTGTGACAGCGATGTGCATGGTTAGGGACCACAATGGCTATATCCCTTAATAACAAATGAGGTCTATTTAACAAATCACTTATACTGTTTTTTAAAGGGTTGAATGCATTTTTTTTCCTGCCATTTGAGCTATTTTTGGTTTATTACCTTGGTAAAAAAGTCTGATGAGATTCTAACTTTGTAATTTAAAGATTCTTCTCATTTAACCTTTGTGAGATCAATTTATAGAATTAAAGATGCTTTTGCCCCTTGTCTTTTAATCAAATTTCGGGTTACCCGTTGCCACATCATCTGTTTTGTATGGACGGTCCAATGCAACAAAGGTTTAAAAGAAAAAAATCTTTAAATTACAAATCTCTGTTGTCAAAAGCGGCCGCCTCAGCCGATATAGCGGAGCGGCGCGGCAAAATTGAGGTCACCGCTTCCAACCGCGTCGGAGCGGCGCAGATGGGTGATGCGGTGTGAGCGGCCGCTATCTCGGGGCCAGATCGGAGCTGTCGTAGGTCAAAACGGCCGCTATTTCCTTTTTCATGGTCAAAGAGAAGAAGAATGAGAAGAAATGAAAGAAGAAGGAGAAGAGATGATAGAACGGAAAATATTTGGGAAGATAAGTGGTACAGTAGTGTTCCTGTTGTTGTGCGGCGCTCTCCATGTTTGAGAAATTAGATCTAGGGTTAAGTTATTGCTGAAGACTTATATGGGCTGGCCCACATCTAAAGTAAGTGACCTTTAAACAAAACACGTGACTTTCACTTGTAATCTATTTTTTACCTTTTATTTTATTTTTTCAATTTAAAAAAAGTTACTAAGATATGAAAAGTGAACGGATAAACCCCCTTTTACATTTTATCTTCTCTATTTTTTTCCTCTCTGTTTTTTGTTTATTTTTATTCTATTTTTTTGTTCATCTCTTCTTTTTTTTTTGTTCAACTTTCTATTTTTTCCTCTCCATTTTTTATTCTATTCTGTTTTTTTTCAACTCTATATTTTTTTTCCTCTTTATTTTTTATTCTATTCTGTTTTTTTATTTTTATTCTACTTTCTAATTCTTTTTTTTTTATTTTGTTTTTTTATTCTTGCAAGTATGTTTTTATTTCAAATTATGAACACATTATGAGTTTTATTAGTATTTCTTTTTCAACATTATAGTATTTTAGTATTAAAATATTAGTGTCCGCGTCACGGGAATAGCGCCCGATACGCGCCCGCATCCCGCGCCGCGTCAATTTTTGGGGTGGCCGCGCCGCGCCGCTTTTCCGCATTGACAACAGAGTTACAAATTATAATGTTGGAATAAAAAATATTATAGAGGGTAAACCGGAATTCACTTTAACACTTTTTTAAATGCTTGGATGAGTTATTTTAATTCTTGGAGGCTAATACTTATTTACTTTACATTAGGTTTTAATATTAGTAACAGAGAAATAAATTATGAATGTCTTTAATTTTGTATATCCTTGTAGTTTTGAGCTTTTATAGGTGTATAGTATGAATTTCTTGTATTGTTTACCTATACTTCGATATAGCGGCTACATGCTATACCGCTACAGTGTTTTGGGGCCCAGTCGCAATCCGTTGTTGAGTACATAAATTTTGAGATGAAAAAATTTAAAATGATTAACTTTATGTTGGTTATTCTTTTGAATGCAGAACTTGCTAACAAGCCTTACAAACAAATATCTTATTTCATTCTAGCAAATGCTTCAAAGTCTAATTTGATGGTTTTATTTTTCTGTTGCAATTCAGTGTGATAATGGCCATATTGTTTGCTCTACCTGCTGTGATAAACTTGGGAACAATTGTCAGAAGTGCTCATTGCACATTAGCTCAAAACGTTGTAAAGCCATTGAGAATATATTGCAATCTATGGAAATCTCATGTCCGAATGAAAAATATGGTTGCAGGGAGACAATAAGTTACAGTGGAAAGAGGAAGCATGAAGAAGAATGTATCCATGAGCCATGTTATTGCCCCCTTTCAGGTTGTGACTTCGTTGCATCATCAGAAGTGCTGTCCAGCCATTTCAGCCATAAACATGGGGATTCTCAAAACAAATTTTCTTATGATCACTTCTTCATTGTCTCCTTGAATTCTAATGATGAAACCATTATTCTTCAAGAGAAAAACGATGGCAGATTATTTATCCTCAAAAATAATACTATGCTTTTGGGAAACACAGTCAATATTTGCTGCATTGGTCCAAACTCTTCTGAGTACAAGTATAGTTATGATATATTGGCTAGGTCTCAGATAAGTAAGCTGGAATTACACTCTTTTGTGAAGAATGTCCAACGGGTTACTTTAGAAACTCCTTCATCAGAGTTCCTTGTGATTCCATTTGGTTCTTCTGAACATCTCAAGATAGAAATTTGCATAACCCCCATTGTACCTCCTATATCCTTTTCTTTACTTTGTTTTTTCCCCAATTAAAGTCTTATTATTTTCTTCTATGTTTTAAATTTATAATCTAGCATTTTATCTCAAATTCATCAGTTATTCAAATGCAAAAAAAAAGGTTGTTCGTGATTTCTCTTTTCGGATCAGTTGTTGGAATATCAGTCTCAAATTTTTATTTATTTATTTGATCATTAATTTTTTTTTTTTTGCCTTGTTGTGCTGTAATAAAGGTTGCATGGGTTTTTGTTTTCTTTATGTTGCTTTTATCATTGATCAATGTGTTGCCAATTGTGGTGCAGTTGCAAATATTCATAGAGACCCTGGATGGAAAGGTGATCCCCTTGAGGGTTAAGAGTTCAGACAGGATATGCTATGTGAAGAACAAGATTTTTGACATAGAAAAGTACCCAGTGATCGATCAACGTCTGATCTTTTCCGGTAAGCAACTTCATGACTACCAGACCATTGCCAATTGCAACATCCAAGAGAAGTCAACAATCTTTCTTGTCTTCTTCCTCATTGGGGACTAGACGACAACCGCACCATCGCTGATTACTACATCCAAGAGCAGGCTACCGTTAACCTCATCATCCGCCGCATCAGCAACCCGTAATGAAGACAATCACCCTATAAGTAGAAAAATCATATATTATTGATAACATTAGACTATGACTTTTGCATTTCTTATTAAGGATTTGACTTTTGTTCTTTTTGTTAATGATTATTTTTTACTGGGGATGATTTTCAGCAATTTAATTTTCAACACTAGCTGAAATCGTATAGTATTGCTCACATGGATACATGCAGTGACTCATGCAGTAGAGACTGATATAATCTTAATTGCAACACTCCCTGTGGCTGAAAAAGTTTAAGATTTAATATGTTTTGGAAAAAGTTTAAGATTATTAGAGTCAAGTCAGATTGTTAGTTAATACTCTGAGGTTTCTAAAGCTTTGACTAAAGCGATGTTTAGATTTGGTGAAGTGGTTTGGTGAAAGTGGGCTCTGAGAACTGAACAAGCAGGATTATTAGTGATGATAGTATTTGTGTTGAAAAATGATGATGATGACTGCATTGTATTTAAGAGTGTGACTATGCTAAATTGCAGGTTAGAGGCAGAAGATAAAATGTTACTTGTTGATTCATGCAACAGTATGAGAACACAGTTTGATTTGGAGGCCATACAGTATCCCATTCCATTCCATTCCTTTTTAACAAAACCAAACAATGGAATCTGGATCTATCCCATTCCATTCCACCACTCTCCACCAATCCAAACACAGCTTTAAGTCACGTTGATATATACCGAGCGTGACTTAAGCGCAACCAATTCACTTCCACTGCAACCAATTTACCGCTCTTCCACTGTGTGTGCGTCTTTGTTTATCCTTTCTCCATCGTGTGCGTCTGTCATTGATCATCATTGTTCACTGTTTGCTTTTCTGTGCAAATTAGCTAGTTTTCTTTGAAAATTTAATTGATTTGTGTATGATTGTTGGCAACTTTGTCAATTTTTCAATATTTTTTCATCTTGTTGGCGATAAGTTGCATATATTCAACTTAATGTTGTGCTTTAAGTTCCATAATTAGTCAATAACTACAGGAAGTTTGCTTTTGATATGCTAGTTTTTTTTTTTTTTTTGCTAGCTACTTGATTGCATAGTCTTTAACTCACGTTTGTCCCTGAAAAATATTTTAATTTTTGGGCTGCTATCACCAAAGTGGCTGTGTAATAAAAGGAAAAGAATGTGGCTGAATGAAGAGTTGTAGGGATATGAGTCACTACCAACGAACTTGTAATGAGCAGTGGGTCTTTTTTAGAGTATTCGGTCTTATGAAATCACGACAAGTAGGCAACTTATTTTTTATTAGACTTTTAATAACACGGCTCTTTTAAAATTGAGTAAATGATCACTTTGATTCCTGACTTTACACTTCGTTGTCACAAAGATCCCTGACTCAGGATTAAATACAAAATAGTCATTAAATGTGCACTTCCGTTATCACTTTAGTCCCTGACGTTAAATAATTTTGTTAACTGATGATGTGACAAATGTTTTATGCTGACAAAGAGTATAAGGTGTCACATGGACTAAAATGAAAGTAGGAAATGGTCACTTTGGTCTCTGAACCGAAAATCAATATCCCCGAAAATCAATATCTCTGAACGGAAAATCAATATCCCCGAACCGAAAATCAATATCCTCAAACTCGACCCAAAGAAGTGTTGATCTTCATCAAGAACTGGGTCATCTTCCTCAATGAAGTTGTTCTGTGGTTGCGGATGACTTGTTGTCAGGTCCCTAACTGTGCATACTTACTATCAATTAGGTCTCTAACAGTAAACACTTACTGTCACTAAGGTCCCTGACAGTAAACACTTACAGACACAAAGTAGGCCTACTATGGTCCTATTTTATATCAATTTATCAATTCTAGCAATATGAAGAATTGTTTCAGGCATTCAGGTCTCGTTATGAATCACATTTTCCCAAATTCAGTATTTGTAGATCTTGAATTCCTTCACGTTTTCTTCCTTTTAATCTCGATGTTAACTTCAAATGATACTATTTCATTTTTTAAGAAAGATTATTAGCTTCAAGAATACATATTCAACTAAACTTCAATTGATTATTTGAGTAAATAGTAACTTTGGTATGTGACTCTGCACCTCGTTGTTACAAAGGTCCCTGACTTAGAATTAAATACAAAGTAGTCCTGAATGTGCACTTCGTTCCCTGGCGTTAAATAATTCTGTTAACTGAGGATGTGGCAAATGTTTTATGCTGACAAGGAGTATGAGATGTCACAAAGACTAAAGTGAAAGTAAAAAATTGTCACTTTGGTCCCTAAACCGAAAATCAATATCCTCGAAAATCAATATCTTTGAACCGAAAATCAATATCCCCAAACTTGTCCCAACGAAGTGTTGCTCTTCGTCAAGAACTGAGTCATCTTCCTCAATGGAGTTGTTCTGTGGTTGCGGGAGACTTGTTGTTAGGTCCCTGACTATTCATACTTACGATCAGTTAGGTCCCTGACTGTAAACACTTACTGTCACTAAGGTCTCTAACCGTAAACACTTACATGCACACGACATTTGTCATGCTTCCATGCAATGGCTGCTGTAACACCCGGGATTCGGATACGGGATTCGGCATCTGGGCCCCCGCGATCCCCCGCGATGTACTCATGGACTTCTCCACCCCTCATGTGGAGTTTCATGCCTTCCGTGGGCATCGAACCGTGTACCTGGGGCAAACCAGTTGAAAGGCAAATCCCGGATGTTACAAAAAAGACGCCTTTAGCTCAATTGGTAGTGGGAATGCATGGAACTTGTACTTAAGCCCCAGGTACACGGTTCTATTCCCACGGAAGGCATGAAAATCCACATGGGGCGTGGAGAAGTCCATGAGTACATCGCGGGGGATCGCGGGGGCCCAGATGCCGAATCCCGGATCCGAATCCCGGGTGTTACAGCTGTTGTTCCACGCCTACAACATTTGTCATGCTTCTATGCAATGACTGCTATTCCATGAACAGACGGCATGCCTAAAAATGTGACAACAAACGCTAAATATTAGCTAATAATTTACATAACAGGTTTGGTGTTATATCAATGATTATTATAATAGCTAATATGAAAACAAATACGGAATAAAGTGGCTTAAGTTTCTGTTCTGCAATCATACTGCAGAAATGCAGGAACATTAACAAAACCACAATGTCCAACTTGATCAGAGTAGAAAACTCATTTCTCAAAGATACAAGCAAGAACTCAAGGTTTCTTGATACAATGAAGAAAATCATATATGAATCACCAAAAAGAGGTTGGGGACAACTCATTAAAGCTCAGTAGGTCCAAATTCATGACACCCTTAGCCAGAGTAGTGATAAACTTATCTATGGATGCATTCAACCAAGAGAATCATGGAATGATTCAATAAGCTGGGATCACAGGCATCTCCCAGGTCTGATTCTGAACAAATTTTAGGTGAAGTGACCAAAGTGACCATTTACACGAAGAAAAACCAACAACCATCTAAGATAATTATTAATTATTGCAATTTTTTGAATGTTTTTATAATAAATCATTGTAATCAAAATCGGACCGGACATTAAAGCGGTGTAGGTGGGGGTTTAAAGTTTAAAGGTTCAATCGGGGTTTAATCAGATTTAACTAAATAATGTTTTTTTTCATTATTTTATTTATATTATTTCAATAAAAAATATTTCATAATCAACCAAGTAATTAAGAAAAAAAAATAAAAAAGAAAACAACATGGGTTTCTTATACTCTTAAAAAAAAGAGTAAATGGTCACTTTGGTCCCTGACTCAGAATTAAATACAAAGTAGTCCCTAAATGTGCACTTCAGTTATCACTTTAGTCCCTGGCATTAAATAATTCTGTTAACTGATGATGCGGCAAATGTTTTATGCTGACAAGGAGTATGAGATGTCACAGAGGCTAAAATGAAAGTAAAAAAATGTCACTTTGGTCCCTAAACCGAAAATCAATATCCCCGAAAATCAATATCTCTGAACCAAAAATCAATATCCCCAAACTCGTCCCAACGAAGTGTTGCTTTTCGTCAAGAACTGGGTCATCTTCCTCAATGGAGTTGTTCTGTGGTTGCGGGAGACTTGTTGTTAGGTCCATGACTGTGCATACTTACGATCAGTTAGGTCCCTGATAATAAACACATACTGTCACTAAGGTCTCTGACCGTAAACACTTACAGGCACACGACATTTGTCATGCTTCCATGCAATGGCCGTTGTTCCACGCCTACAACATTTGTCAAGCTTCCATGCAATGGCTGCTATTCCATTAACACACGGCATGCCTAAAAATGTGACAACAAACGCTAAATATTAGCTAGCAATTCACATAATAGATTTGGCGTTATATCATTGATTATTATAATAGCTAAGATGAAAACTGAAATTCTGGCCAGGCAATTCTTAAGAGAAACTAACAGGTTCTGATTAAAACAGGTTCTGAACCTAACAGGTTCTGAACAGAACTTAGCACAATATAAAAGCAATTAATCAGCAGGCATATAAAGTGCAGGAAAGCTAAAAAGGCACAGAGGTTTGTTAACCCAGTTCGGAGTAAACACCTCCTACTCTGGGGGATACCAATCCAGGAAGGAAATCCACTATTGGATTTAATCCTTAAGACTCAGACACTGACTCCCAGTTCTTATCCCAAGCAATTAACCTCCACCTAGTAAGACTTCTACCCAACTCTGAGTAATAGACTCCACTATCTTCCTATTCAAGTAACTAAACCCAGTTACTGAAACCCTTAAACAAAGACACTCTGTTTTTCAGAAAAACTTCAAAAACACAAAGACTTCATTCGTACCTAAAGGCTTAGAATGAATCACAACACTATAAAACTCTAAACCAACTCAAAACATATGAGTGGTGCACAATAAACTCTAAGTTAAAACACAGACTCAATTTTCTGATTTTCTAACTCTCTAAATCATGTCTTGAATAGCAGCAGCCCTCCTCTATTTATAGCCTTCAGTCTTGCAAAATAAAACTAATCTTCTGAATTGATTTGTTACTGAAATAAGATTGGTCCAATCAAGTAACAAATAAAACTGTTTTGTATCTTTGAAAGATTTAAAACAGAAAATACGATTTTCATATCTTTGAACCAAATCTTCAATAAAATCTTCTCCAAATAATTCAACATTCTAGAAGCCATATGCGTGGATAAATCTTCAATAAATCTTGCAAAGATTCGCATAGAAAAACCTTGAAAATAACCAGCTTCTGATGAAGTCAACATAAGTCAACGCTCGCATCAGAACCTGAAATCAGCTTCTGAACTGCTACAGTGCATTCAGCTTCTGATGACATTTTCTGCTTCTGAATGGCTTCAAAACACAAAACTTGCAACTGAAGAAATGTTTCAAATATGGAGATGCTTCTATTCAATACTTTGGTTTTGCCAAAACATGCAGCCAACACAAAAGACTCAACAATCTCCCCCTTTGGCAAATTTTTGGCTAAAACCATCCAAACAATCCAAGTTCTTCAATCTCCCATAAGATCTACTCAGCCATGAAGAACTCCACAATCACATCATAGCAATCAGTTTAGGCAGCGGACAAAACACTTTCTGAGCTATGTTAAACATCAGCTTCAGCTTCTGAACATCTGAAGCACACATAACCTACTGATCAACTCCTGATCATCACAAACAAGGTATCAGAGCTACTCCAAAGTATCAAAGCTACTGATCAACTCCTGATCATCACACACACTCCCCCTGCAACTCAGCATACACTCAGCATACATCAAACTCCCCCTTACTTTTGAATTTAGGGTATCAGAGCATATCAGAGTCAACACTTCAGGAGCTGAACACAATTGTTCTTCAGGACCATACCTCAGGATCACAGAAACACTCAGGACCATAACAATCTTGTACTCCCCCTGAGACACATACTCCCCCTCAATAACATCTTGACAGCTCTTGTTATATTTGTTCTGAACTCTGAGCTTCACAAATAACTTCTGAACAACACTGAAAGCTGAACATCTGAAATTTGAACTTCTGAGCAACACTTTGCATAAGACTTTTGGTATCAGAGCCAACAGAGCCAACACATTACATAAGATTTTCTCCCCCTTTTTAGCCATAAAATTCTGACAAAACATAGTCTTCATATAGGGAATAAAATCAAAACAAGTAACACAGATCCTGGAAAAGCTATCAGATTCAGACACAGGATCAGGATCACACTTAGCATAGGCACAACTGGCAGGTACTCTTCCTTCCTCACATCCAGTTTGCATTGGTTGCTATAAATCTTCATGTAAACACACACCTAACTTGCTTCTCAGATTCTCAAACTGTTTAGCATCCAAGGCCTTTGTGAAAATGTCAGCAACTTGTTCTTCAGTAGCTACATGTTCCAGCTGAATAACTTTGTCTTCCACAAGGTTTCTGATAAAATGATGTCTGATATCAATGTGTTTAGTTCTGCTGTGCTGTATTGGGTTTTTAGAGATGTTGATAGCACTCAAATTATCACAAAACAATGTCATAACACCTTGTTGAATGTTGTATTCCTCCAGCATCTGCTTCATCCAAACCAGTTGTGAACAACTACTCCCAGCAGCAATGTATTCAGCCTCAGCAGTTGATAATGAGACACAGTTTTGTTTCTTGCTAAACCATGAAATTAAGTTATTTCCCAAAAAGAAACAACCTCCTGAGGTGCTCTTCCTGTCATCAGCACTTCCAGCCCAGTCAGCATCACAAAATCCCACCAGTTCAGAACTTGAACTATGTGAATACATGATTCCATAGTCACTTGTGCTATTCACATACTTCAGGATCCTTTTAACTTGTGTCAGATGACTCATCTTAGGATCAGCTTGATATCTTGCACATACTCCAACAGCATAAGTGATATCAGGTCTGCTTGCAGTTAAATACAATAAGCTCCCAATCATGCTTCTATATTGACTTTGATCTACTGATATTCCATGTTCATCCTTAGTCAACTTCAGGTGAGTAGCAGCTGGTGTCTTCTTATGAGCAGCAGAATCCATTCCAAACTTCTTCACTATGTTCTTGGCATATTTACTCTGAGAGATGAAGATTGTATCTTCCATTTGCTTGACTTGTAAACCAAGAAAATAAGTCAGTTCACCAACTAGGCTCATTTCAAACTCTGACTGCATCTGCTGAACAAACAGTTTGACCATCTTCTGAGACATTCCTCCAAACACTATATCATCCACATTTATGGACTCCATCACAACCTTGGTTCTGGAATTAAACACCCTGTAAGCTCTGCTGTTTACTGAATAACCCAGGAATATGCCTTCATTAGACTTAGGATCCAGTTTTCTTCTATTCTCTCTGTCAGCCAAAATGTAGCATCTGCTCCCAAAAACATGGAAATATTTCACAGTTGGCTTTCTCCCTTTCCACAATTCATACAGAGTTGATGTAGTGCCCTTCTTCAAAGTAACTCTGTTATGAATATAACAAGCAGTGTTCATTGCTTCAGCCCAGAACATATATGGCAACTTCTTAGCATGCAGCATAACCCTTGCACATTCTGCTAATGTCCTATTCTTCCTCTCAACTACACCATTTTGCTGAGGTGTGATAGGTGCAGAAAACTCATGTTTTATACCTTCAGAAGCACAGAATTCTGAAAAACTCTTGTTTTCAAATTCCTTGCCATGATCACTTCTGATTCTGACAATACCACAATCCTTCTCTCTTTGTAACTGAGTACATAAGTCTTTAAACACTTCAAAAGTATCAGACTTCTCTCTAACAAAGTTGATCCATGTGAATCTTGAGTAGTCATCTACCATTACAAAAGCATACCTCTTTCCTCCAATACTCTCTACTTGCATAGGCCCCATTAAATCCATATGAACAAGTTCTAGTACTTTGGTAGTTACCTGGTGAACTAATCTGGGATGAGACTTTCTTGTTTGTTTTCCAATCTGACAATCACCACAAACACTGTCCTCATTGATCTTCAGATTAGGCACACCTCTGATAGCTTCAGTACTTAGGATTTTCTTCATGCCTTTCAAGTGCAAATGTCCTAGTTTCTGGTGCCAGAGCTTGACTTCCTCTTCTGAGCTCATAAGACAAGAAGTCAAACTTCTTTCTTCTTCAGAAACCCACAAGTAACAATTGTCTTTGGATCTGCAGCCTCTCATCTGAATCTTATCTTCCTGATCAGTAACAATACACTCTAGTTTGTTAAAATTAACCTTCAAGTCCTGATCACAAAGTTGGCTAATACTGATCAGATTTGAAGTTAATCCTTCCACCAGTAGCACATCATTAAGTCTGGGCAACCCTTCTCTTATCAAATCACCAATACCCAGAATCTGACCTTTTACACCATCTCCAAATGTCACATAGCTTCTGGAGTAAGATCTGATATTGCTCAGCAGCTTCTTCACACCAGTCATGTGTCTTGAACACCCACTATCAAAATACCAATCTTCTTTTGAAGTGGCTCTCAAAGAAGTATGAGCAATCAGGCCTACATTCTGAACCTTAGGTTTCCACACCTTCTGAACACTGTGTCTAGGTGCAGCTGGTTGCACTCTTCTAAATTGAATGTGTTCAGGGTAACCATACAATTTAAAGCAGAATGGTTTGATATGCCCTCTCTTTCCACAATGATGACAGACCCATGGATGATTCCTCCTCCTTCTGTTTCTGAAAGATTTCTGGGGTTGCTTCTGAGGTAGCATCTGACCGTGCTTCTGACCTTGCATCTGAACATACTTCTGACCTTGCATCTGAGGTCTCTTCTGAACTTGCATCTGGGATTGTTTCTGAGGTCTCATCTGAGATGCTCCAATCACAGGATTATCAGTTTTAGTGGCAGGAACAAACTCTTTAACAAGAATCTTCTGTTTGGAGTTCTGAGTCTGATCATCAAAGCCTAATCCAGTTTTTCCTTGTTGCTGAGCACCCAAGATTTCATCCAACACATTAGTAGCAGTATTCATCATTCTAACCTGCTTTTTCATATGTTCAAGTTGGGAATTTAACTGGTTCACTTCTTCTTTCAAATTTGAATTCTGCACAAGAAGTTCTCCCTTTTCAGCCTCCAGTTGAAAAATAGTCTCCTTCTGATCCAGCACTTGTTTGCAAACCTCAGCACTTCTGGTATACAGCTTCCTGTAGTTGTCAGCTAGTTCATCATATGAAGTTTTAACAGCTTCAGACACAGATGAACCTTCAGACTCTGAGTCAGACTCTGAAAAAGTCTCAGACTCTAAAGCAGGTTCCTTCTTCAAGATAGCTCCTGACCTCACTACCAGACCAGTATCACACATACCAGATTCACTATCATCATCTTCTTCAGAACCATCATCAGACCATGCAACAGCTAGGCTTTTCTTCTGCTTCTTAAGAAAAGTAGGACACTCAGTTTTGATATGTCCATAACCTTCACACTCATAGCACTGCACACCTTTGGCTTGGTTACTTTTCTCCTCAGACTTTGTCTTTTTCTCATCAGTTTGTTGCTTCTTGTTATTGAATCTGAAATTCTGACCTTTGGCTTTGGCTTTTCTGTTAACATTCTTCAGAATCTTGTTGAATTGTTTTCCCAGCAACACAAGAGCTTCTGATAAGTCATCCTCTTGAGACTCTTGTTGATCATCAGCTTCAGTATTCACAGTAAAGGCTATACCTTTCCCTTTCTTATCAGGCTGTTTGCAGAATGCAGTCTCAAAATTGAGCAATGACCCAATAAGCTCCTCAAGCTTCATAGCAGAAATATCATGAGCCTCCTCAATTGCAGTGACCTTCATGTCAAATCTTCTAGGTAGGGACCTAAGGATTTTTCTCACCAACTTCTCATCAGACATCTTCTCCCCAAGTGAGTCAAAAGAATTTGCCATGTCCAGCACATTCATGTAAAAATCTTGAATGGATTCATCCTCCTTCATCTTCAGGTTCTCAAACTTGGTGGTCAGCAGCTGCAATCTGGACATCTTCACCTTAGAAGTTCCTTCATGAGTGGTCTTCAGAATTTCCCAAGCATCCTTAGCCACAGTACATTGTTTGATGAGTCTGAACATGTTCTGATCAACACCATTAAAGATAGCATTCAAAGCTTTTGAATTTCCCAGAGACAGATCATCTTCAGCTTTGGTCCATTCCTCCTCAGGCTTCAGAACCTCAGTCTTGTTACCATCTTTGTCTGTATACACAGGATGATCCCAGCCTTTAATCACAGCTTTCCAAGTCCTGCTGTCAATAGACTTTAGAAAAGCACACATCCTTGACTTCGAATACTCATAGTTTGTGCCATCTAGTAGGGGTGGTCTATTGACATAGCCTCCTTCTCTATCCATGCTTACCAGAAATTAATCCCTCTGGATCTCACCCAAAAATACAGGCAGGGTGCCTGCTCTGATGCCAATTGAAATTCTGGCCAGGCAATTCTTAAGAGAAACTAACAGGTTCTGATTAAAACAGGTTCTGAACCTAACAGGTTCTGAACAGAACTTAGCACAATATAAAAGCAATTAATCAGCAGGCATATAAAGTGCAGGAAAGCTAAAAAGGCACAGAGGTTTGTTAACCCAGTTCGGAGTAAACACCTCCTACTCTGGGGGATACCAATCCAGGAAGGAAATCCACTATTGGATTTAATCCTTAAGACTCAGACACTGACTCCCAGTTCTTATCCCAAGCAATTAACCTCCACCTAGTAAGACTTCTACCCAACTCTGAGTAATAGACTCCACTATCTTCCTATTCAAGTAACTAAACCCAGTTACTGAAACCCTTAAACAAAGACACTCTGTTTTTCAGAAAAACTTCAAAAACACAAAGACTTCATTCGTACCTAAAGGCTTAGAATGAATCACAACACTATAAAACTCTAAACCAACTCAAAACATATGAGTGGTGCACAATAAACTCTAAGTTAAAACACAGACTCAATTTTCTGATTTTCTAACTCTCTAAATCATGTCTTGAATAGCAGCAGCCCTCCTCTATTTATAGCCTTCAGTCTTGCAAAATAAAACTAATCTTCTGAATTGATTTGTTACTGAAATAAGATTGGTCCAATCAAGTAACAAATAAAACTGTTTTGTATCTTTGAAAGATTTAAAACAGAAAATACGATTTTCATATCTTTGAACCAAATCTTCAATAAAATCTTCTCCAAATAATTCAACATTCTAGAAGCCATATGCGTGGATAAATCTTCAATAAATCTTGCAAAGATTCGCATAGAAAAACCTTGAAAATAACCAGCTTCTGATGAAGTCAACATAAGTCAACGCTCGCATCAGAACCTGAAATCAGCTTCTGAACTGCTACAGTGCATTCAGCTTCTGATGACATTTTCTGCTTCTGAATGGCTTCAAAACACAAAACTTGCAACTGAAGAAATGTTTCAAATATGGAGATGCTTCTATTCAATACTTTGGTTTTGCCAAAACATGCAGCCAACACAAAAGACTCAACAAAAACAAATACTGAATTAAGTGGCTTAAGTTAATGTTCTGCAATCATACTGCAGATATGCACATGCTTAGGTAAATATACTAGGAAAATATTTGTAAATAATCAAGAGTAAATGGTCACTTTGGTCCCTGGCTCTGCACCTCGCTGTTACAAAGGTCCCTGACTCAGAATTAAATACAAAGTAGTCCCTGAATGTGCACTTTCGTTATCACTTTAGTCCCTGGCGTTAAATAATTATGTTAACTGATGATGTGGCAAAGGTTTTATGTTGAAAAGGAGTATGAGGTGTCACAAAGGCTAAAGTGAAAGTAAAAAATTGTCACTTTGATCCCTGAACCAAAAAATCAATATCCCCAAACTCGTCCCAACGAAGTGTTGCTCTTCGTCAAGAACTGGGTCATCTTCCTCAATGGAGTTGTTCTGTGGTTGTGGGAGACTTGTTGTTAGGTCCCTGAATGTGCATACTTAGGATCAGTTAGGTCCCTGACAGTAAACACTTACTGTCACTAAGGTCTCTGACCGTAAACACTTACATGCACACGGCATTTGGCATGCTTCAATGCAAGGCTGCTATTCCACGCCTACAACATTTGTCATGCCTAAAAATGTGACAGCTAACTCTAAATATTATCTAACAATTCACATAATAGGTTTGACGTTATATCAGTGATTATTATAATAGCTAATATGAAAACAAATATTGAATCATGTGGCTTAAGTTTTTGTTCTGCAATCATACTGCAGAAATGCACATGCTCAGATAAATATACTAGAACAATATTTGTAAATAATCAATTGAAGTTTCGTTGAATATGTATTCTTGAAGCTATTGAAGGAAAATCGACATGATTAAAGCAGCGGAAATTAAAATTTTTTATTTTCTTTCCTTAGATCATTACAAATTTGACATGAATCAGTGATGAAATTGTTACCTCTTAAAGTGCAGAAACAGATTTCGATCACAACCAAAAAACAAGCAAAGCCTCTACTCGTCGACACGAACAGTTCTCCTCTAGTTCCCGGTGCTAGCCAAGCAGTCAGAAGTTGAGAAAAACTAGGGTTTGATTTTTGCCTTTGGGGTTTCTCAAAAGTGTAACTCTGACTTCAGCACAAGAGTTCTATTTATAGAACTACTTGTGTGCTCTGGAAGCCAAGCAATCACTATTGGGCTTCTGTAAGTCCATTAACCCATCACCTTTCGCTAACTGATTAGCGTTATTTGCTAAATGCACCCCATCTTATAAGTCTTACTTATATTTCTCCTTTTGACCGTTCTACTATGTGTTACCCTATAGGTTCTTGTAATGTTGGCAATAATATTAAATCTTATATTTAATAATATAAACAGTGAGCGGTATCTAACAACACATCACTGCTACCCAAGTAACAAGAATGCAAGTGATCTGACGAAACCTTTTTCCATGATAATGTCTATGTCTACAAATACTCCTTTGTCCTCATATCTTTATTGAACACAAGACATAGATTGTGTCACCCTTGTATAACTCAATATTTATATTTCTTGATCCCGAAATATACTAAATAATGAATAAGTCCAATATCTCATATTGACTTAATTCAGCATGGCTATGCATTTTACAGTCATAATTCGTCAAGAGGCCTAAAGATACATCTCTTGTTATGAAGGAGAGACAAATCCCATCTAGGACACTCATGTCCCTTAGCATGATTCGTCAAGTGCCCATTAACCAACGTTATGGTTATCTTGTTATAGATAACGTTTGAATAGCAATAAAAACACTTGAGTCCACATCTAGGGATCATAGTGGTTTCAGGTATAAGAGTGGTATACACCATTATCATTATGAGAATGACTTATGACAATTTCATAGCATACTATGTAGTATTCTCACGGTAGATTAATCCAGTATAAATATTACTCCTAATACTTATACCTATGTATAGACTTAATATCTCATATTCAGGACCCATGAGATGTGGTCATCAGTCTACATACATAATAGTCTCCACGCTTTATTATTATCCCGATTTATATTAAAGCTTGACTACAGATACTTTTAATAATAGTGTTCTTTCTGTAATGTAATCTCATGATTAAGTCACACTTAATGTTCCATCACATGAACCATATATTTTAGGGACTTTATTAATCTTATAACCAATGTAATAAAGAATGCCATATTTTATTTCATAAAAAAAATCACGATACACATGATAAGTTTAATATAAACTATTGACCTCTAGGGCTTACACCAACACTAATGTTCTTTCTTAAAAAATGAAATAGTATCATTTGAAGTTAACATCAAAATTAAAAGAAAGAAACCATGAGAGAATTCAAGATCTACAAATACTGCATTTGGGAAAATGTGATTCATAACGAGATTAGAAAGCCTGAAATAATTCTTCATATTGCTAGAATTGATAAATTGATATAAAATAGGATCATAGTAGGCCTACTTTGTGCTTGTAAGTGTTTACTGTCAAGGACCTTAGTGACATTATGTGTTCACTGTCAGGGACCTAATTGATAGTAAGTATACACAGTTAGGGACCTAACAACAAGTCTCCCGCAACCACAGAACAACTTCATTGAGGAAGATGACCGAGTTCCTGGTGAAGAGCAACACTTTGTTGGGACGAGTTTGGGGATATTGATTTTCGGTTCAGGGATATTGATTTTCGGTTCAGGGATTTTAATTTTTGGGGATATTGTTTTCGGTTCAGGACCAAAGTGACCATTTTCTACTTTCACTTTAGTCCGTGTGACACTTCATACTCCTTGTCAGCATAAAACTTTTGCCACATCATCAGTTAACAAAATTATTTAACGTCAGGCACTAAAGTGATAACGGAAGTGCACATTCAATGACTATTTTGTATTTAATCCTGAGTCAGGACCTTTGTGACAGCGAGGTGCAAAGTCAGTACCAAAGTGACCATTTACTCGTTTTTCTTCTTGTCTAAAGACGGAGGGGGAGTAATAACAAATGCCAAAAAATAGTCTAGACCCCCTGTCGCGTCAAATTTCGGATATCAAGCTATTGACAAGCGTTGAATCACTAATTTTAAATCACGACTGAACTTTTAATTTTTCGGGGAAAAAAGGAAAAAAGTTCGAAATTACCTTGAGTAAGAGATTTTGGGTTCGGGAATCGATTATGCAAGGGGAAGGTATTAGCACCCCTCACATCCGTTGTACTCAACGGGAACCTCTTAGTTAACTTAGGCTTAGAATGTTTTTGACGTTTTGCTTGCATGCTTGAATATATAAAAGGGAAAAAGAAAATATGATGAAAGGGAAAAAGAAAGTTTTTTATTAAAGGGCCTGACAAGATGTAAATCCTGCTCCTACGTATCTCCCGGTGCGATGGAGAATTCAAAGCGTACGTAGTTCTTTGGTAGAAAAAGTTTGTATGTTGGTTGGTTTTAATTATGAAAAAGATTTGATCGCGCCCGAGCGAAAAAGTTTTGCTTTAAAAATGCAAAAACAACATGGTCTACTATCGTTATGTGGATAGCTTAAAAAAGACCGATAAAAAGTTTTACCTACTACCGTTATGAGGGTAGCTTAAAAAAGGTAAAAACGATTTGATAAAAAAAGAAACGGATTCGCACTCGGGCGTGAACAAAGGTTTAAAAACGCGCAAAGGAGTAAAAGGTTTAAATGACAAAAAGACGGACGCACAAAGGCGTAAAAGTTTGAATTGACCAAGAGGGCCAAGAAAAAGTTTTTAAAATGGTCACGGGGACCAAAGAAGGGTTCAAATGGGTCGCGAGGGACCAATAGAAGTTTAAGCGCGTTGGACGCGTTGAAAATGGAATGACGATTGCCCGAACAACGAGACATACGTCAAGCATTCGTGCAACCGGGGTTTGGAGAGACATACGTCAAACCATTCCTTTTTCATTCAAGTTTTTGTTTTGTTGAAACTCAAAGAAATCTCAAAGGAAACAAAACACTTGTTTAAAACTTAAAGAAAAGTTGTTGAAAATCACGAACAAATTTGTTGTTCGAGTTTATTGAAAATCATGAACATAGCTTGTTGCTTAAGTTATTGGAACTCAAGAACAAGTGTTATTCAAGTTTGAAAGATGAACAAATTCATGAAAATATGCATAAGTTTGGAAAATGCACAAGTTCGGCTCAAGTTTGAGTTTGGTTTTAAAAAGTGAGCAAGTTCGGCTCAAGTTCATGTTTTGATTGAAAATCATGAACAAAGTTATTGTTCAAGTTTAGTTTTGAAAATAATGAACTTAGCTTATTGCTCAAGCTTGATTTTGAAAGTTTAAGAACATAACTTGTTATGCAAGTTACTCAAAATTTATTCCTCGAAACTTGTGAAGTTTCCAACATCATGCAAAACTTGGTATGGTTTGAACAAAAATGAGTTTTAACCCTCTTAGGTTCTGAATCATTGGTTAGAACTTCAAAAATTTGGCCTTTGGAAACCTGAATTCATGTTCTGAGTTCTGCAGCCTTCGCAGAGCAACCAGAACTTGGCTCCGCGAACCCAAATTCTGTCATGGTCGCAGAGCGACCATGACTTTGCTCTGCGAAGTCTGCGAAAAATTGAACTCAGAAGCTGCTTCTGAACTTCTGTTCAGAAGCTGCTTCTGAGCAAGCTTCAGAACCTTAAGGGGGTTAAAAAGCTTTGCAAATTTGGCAAGAAAAGGTTTAAAACAACTCAAATTGGTATTTTGCAACTTTGAGATTCCTTTTTAGTTTCAAAGGGGGTTTTTTGTGCAAAATGAAATTAAACAAAGTACAAGATGCAAGTAGCAATGCAAAATGAAAGATAAAGATTTTAGAACACTTACAGAACTCCTAGCAATGCTTGTGCAAGAGATAGGAAGTGGCTTGATTGATTGTTTTTTGCAAAATTGGAATGTTGACAAAATAGAGCAAAGATGATAACACTAAAGCTTCAAATGGTTCTTGCTGGAAAAAGTGTAAAATCTGTGTATTGAACTCTCTATTCTCTCTCAAAAATTCTGTATTTTTTAGCTCTTGAAGGTGTGTTGAATCCTTATGACTTGCATTCCTTTTATAGGCACAAAACCAAATCAATTGTCATGATGGAAAATCCCTAGAATCCAGCTGATTTGTGGGCTAAAACCAGGCTATCTTGCTTTGCATTTAATGCAAAAGTGAAGAGGGGACATTGCCTTGCAACTTTGGTCAAGACTTTGGTCAAATCCAGCCATTAATGCAGCTGATCTTTGATAGCAATGATGATGAAAAATCTGAAAAACAGGGCAGCTTGCAATTGGGTTGTTCTTGGGATCAATCCTTGCAATCTTGAGAGGTCAAGCAAGGAAAACGTGCACTGCCATGTACAGAGATTGGGGGAAGCAAAAGGAGCATGTGGGTTGGTGTGAGGAAGGAGAAAGACAGCTGAAAACAGGGCAGCACAAACAGCTTTTTGGGCAAGCAAAACCACTTATGTTTGACTGGTTTTGGGGGAGAAAGGAGGAAGAAAAGAGAACAAGTAGCTGGCTGGCATGCTCAGGGTTAGAGACAGGTCAATTGGGAGGGATGAGAGCTGACCAAGGGCAGCCAACTTGCTTGGGCACATGCTAGGTTGGAACAAAATCCTTCTCACCTTAACCTTTAATGTCACATGATTAATTCCTTGTTTTGCTGAATCCAACAACCAAAATTGACAATAACAGTGATAATAATAATGATAGAGGATAAAAATAATAACTATAATGAAAACAAAAGAGATAAATCAAAAGGATTAAAAATCTGCAGAAAATTCGCAGAGTTCGCAGAGCGAAGGGAACTTTGCTCTGCGAACTCCCCTTTTCTTTTTTTTGTATTTTCTTTAAAATAAAATAAATAAAAAACCAATAATGATAATAGTGATGGTAATAATGAAAGTGATAAATGGAAATAAAAATAGTAATGATAATAGTAATAAAGATAATAGTAATAATAAATGATGAAAAAAAGATAATAATATTAGTAATTAAAAATAATGATAATGATAAATAATAATAATAAACATTGATAAAAAAGAAGATAATAATAATAATATTAAAAAAGCAATAGCAATAGTATTAATAAGGATAATGATAATATTAATAATAATAATAGTAATGATGATGGTGATACATATTAATAAAATTGAAAATTATAATGGAATGATGAATAATAATATGATAATGAACAAAGAAAAATATGAGTCAAAAAATGAGGTATGACAGATGCCCCTATTTAAGTTTCTTCGCCCCGGAGATTAAAAGTGAAATTTTGAACTTGACGGGTCGAAGAGACTTAAATATAAAGTACACCATTTTTGACTAAATTTTTCTTGAATTGGAAATGCTTTGAATGCATGCATGCAATGCTGCGAATGCTCGTAATGCAAGTATGAATGCAAAGACGGCAAAGATGACCCGACTAGGGATAAAAAGAGACAAAGGGATACCCGGGTTCGTTAAAGAAGCGGGATCCGACTCTACTGGGGATAGTGAGGTTCCACTAGGGAAAGAGTTGTCTACTATCAGAATGATAGCTTAATAAAGACAACAGATCAAGGTTACTTTGGTGGTTTCACCGGGGATTTCATCTTACCTACTACCGTTATGATGGTAGTTTAATGAAGGTAAGAGAAGACAAAGTATGCTAATCACTGGGGATGTTATTTTACCTACTACCGTTGTGACGGCAGATTAATGAAGGTAAAATATAAATATCAGATGTTCGGGTTAAATTCCGAACTGCCACTGACGACAAGAAAACAAAGATAAAAGCCAGCTGTTCGGGTTAAATTCCGGACTGCCACTGACGACAAGAAAACAAAGATAAAAGCCAGCTGTTCTGGTTAAATTCCGAACTGCCACTGACGACAAGAAAACAAAGATAAAAGCCAGCTGTTCGGGTTAAATTCCGAACTGCCACTGGCGACAAAAAAACAAAGATAAAAGCCAGCTATTCGGGTTAAATTCCGGACTGCCACTGACGACAAGAAAACAAAGATAAAAGCCAGCTGTTCGGGTTAAATTCCGAACTGCCACTGACGACAAGAAAACAAAGATAAAAGCCAGCTGTTCGGGTTAAATTCCGGACTGCCACTGACGACAAGAAAACAAGGGTGGATGTCAACTGTTCGGGTTGTTGCCGAACTGCCATTGACGACAAGAAATAAAGAAGATGTCAACTGTTCGGGTTGTTGCCGAACTGCCATTGGCGACAAGGAATAAAATTGAATGTCAACTGTTCGGGTTGTTGCCGAACTGCCATTGACGACAAGAAATAAAGAAGATGTCAACTGTTCGGGTTGTTGTTGAACTGCCATTGACGACAAGGAATAAAATTGAATGTCAACTGTTCGGGTTGTTGCCGAACTGCCATTGACGACAAGAAATAAAATTGAATGTCAACTGTTCGGGTTGTTGCCGAACTGCCATTGACGACAAGAAATAAAATTGAATGTCAACTGTTCGGGTTGTTGCCGAACTGCCATTGACGACAAGGAATAAAATAAAAACTGTGCACAAGCTGTTCGTTAAAGAACTGCCACTTGGCGACAACACTGGGGGATATGCACAAGCTGTTCATTGAAGAACTGCCACTTGGCATAAAGACATAATAAAAAGATGCGCAAGCTGTTCGTTTGAACTGCCACTTGGCATAAAAAGGTGACATCTCTGGACCAGACAGACTGGGGATGACACTTGGGGAAAAGGAGGTTACGAATTGTTCAGGATTGGTTGGTAAGACTCATGGTGGTTAAAGCAGCCATGTATGAATGATATTGAGGTATGTTGTATGCATGAATGTGTATATGCATGAATGTATGAATGTACGACTCTCACGGGGAATGTTGTGTGAAAGATTGACTTGCAATGGGGATACACAAACCGTTCGTTAAAGAACTGCCCCTTGGTATAAGAATATGATGAAAGATGCACAAACTGTTCGTTAAAGAACTACCACTCAGCATAAAGGAGGTGACATCACTAGACCAGACAGACTGGGGATGACACTGAGCAAAGGACTGATTTGATTAATTGTATGACCGATAAACTTGATGAGACAAGATTAGACCAGTAGAATGAAAAGTGGACCGACGTCGCATTGCGAACACTCGGTAATCTTCAATGGGGATGATGTTACAGGGGATACATCCAAATATTATTATTGGCGGGATAAAGCCGCAACCATTGATGAGGAACACATACCTCATGGGGGGTTTGTTTAATCCACTGGGGGATTGTGCCAATCCGCTGGGGAGAAGAACTGATGATTCCGCCGGGGGCGCTTATGCTTTGATTGGCTAGTCTTTGCCTGAATCGTCCTTTCGGACTTTCGATTCATTGGGGATATTCCCTTTTGATTTACTGATGACTTTGTTGGGGAATCCCTTCTTGCAATTGACCATGCTCGGCCTGCGAAGTTTTATCCACTTTCAGGACAGATATTGACGCACACTTCAAATATTCACAAGTTCAGAGAGAATGTGTTCGTTGTTTTATAAAAGATAAAAGACTCACAACAATTTTTTTGAAAAAGTTTTGTTTTAAGTACTATCATCAAAAAATAGAAGAAATGAATGAATAGAATAAAAAGGGAATTTTGATAAAAGGCAAAAGAATGCTGGAAAAAAAATTTTATTAATGGGTGGTGGCCTGCCCAGGGCGTGGCTTTTTTTTTGTGATCGTGCTTGGGAGTGCCAATGACAATTGGGCTTTTGTAGGGGACCGAGGAATGTCAATGACGACTGGGCTTTTTGTGAATTTGTGGGGGGAGTGCCAAGCATGGTTGGGCCTTTTGAATGATTGTGTATCGGGCATGGTTTTAAAATTGTGGGTGCTAATGAGAATTGGGCTTTTGTTGGATTTGTATGATTCATATGAGATTTGCGCAGGCAATTTTGATGCTCCCATTAATCCAAGATTGCACTGAAAAATTTGAAACAATACCAAACACAAAATTTATATCGTATAGCTCAAGTTAAAAATATATTTATCAATGAACCAACCTAACACACATTTTTGTCAAGTAAAATGAAATAATTGAATATTAATTGCGGGGGGGGGGGGGGGGGGGGGTATTGAACACTCATCCGACAAGTTTGATAACATTCCGATCAAGTTATGTGTCCATCTAATCATCGTTTCTAAAAGCACAAAAGCATTGATCACAAGGTCTTTGAGGGTTGTAATTTGGCTGGGTTACAAAAGAAATGTCATATGTGGGGAAATTGAATTCAAAAGGCCAAGCAAAAGGAACATTCTTTCTAGATTACACACCTCCTTTTTATTCAAACACGACTCTTGGTGATTTACAATCATTTTTCTTTGATCTTGACAACTCTTTGATTTATTGATTTTTCTTTTTCTTTCCTCTTTTCTTTTTCTTGGTTTGCTTTTCTTTCTTTCTTTCTTTTCTTTCTTTTTGTCAAGATCAATTGCAAAATTCACCATTACTTGACATTCACAACCTCCTTTTTCAATATGGTCACAATGATACCCTAATTGAATGTTCCCCTTTTCTTTTGGCAAAGGACGATAATCATGATGGTTTAAGGGTTCCAAATGAAAGAAAATTATCAGAATCAAATGATTTAACTATGAACTAAATTTTTTTTTACAAACTCCGGCAATTTCATTAAGCAATTGAGCTTATGAAAGTTGGTAGTTCATAGTTAATGATTCTGATTCGTTGGGCTCAAAGGGGGTAACAAATACTCACTGCTCACAGGGTGGGCTATTTGTGGTCAAGTGTTTTCACTCGTATTCAAAAAATGCCTCGATCATGTCAGTGCTTTCATGCAATTTAAAACAAATTTCAGATTTAACATAAAAAGATCGAGTTAAACAAAAACTGCCAGTTTCCTGCATATGTATAATGATTTTGAGGCTTCCTCACATTTTGGCTAGTTCTAAATGGTTCATAGAACAAACATATTAACAACACGAATTGTATGGTATAACTTTTGTACTGAGTACATATTCTCATTCCAAGTTTAATCCTAGGAAAACAGGAGACATGTACTTTAGCTTTGCGAAAATTAATCAAATTTTATCATTACCATGCATCTGGGGCTGAATGCCTTGGATCAATCCATATGATGATTTGTCATTTCATTCTACTAATGATCCATAGCAAAAAAAAAAAAATTTGTTTGACTTTTTAAGAATATTCAGAAATTAAAAATTAACAGGCATTAATTACGATTCTAAAGCCAGATAATAAAAAGTGTACTGAACATAAATAATATAAACAAAGTATGAGTACAAAATATTAAACACATAAACTTTTAAAGGGTACGACAGGAGACATAATAATATATAAGGAAAATGAACAAAAAACATCAAAAAAGGAGCAACTCAAGGAGTGCGGGCCTCGTCATCCTCGGTGTCCTCATCCTCATCCTCCTCATCATCATCATCATCATCATCATCATCACCATCATCACCTCCATGACCACCGGCAGCTGTACCGCTATCACCACCCTCTGAGTACTCAGGCCTATCCCCGGGCCAAGCTGCATGAGATGCAAACATCTCCGATGTCGATATCTGGAATGCAGGATCTGCTGGCCTGCCCATCTGTAACTGGAGCCGGTACATGGAGTCATGCATCATTGCCATGCATCTATGGTTGGAAGCATTCTGCTCCCATGAGAAAGTACAGGTGTGGTGGCCCTGTGATGCGGGTGGGGGTCTGGGTCGTGGCTGCTGGGCCCTCGCTGCTCTCCTCCCCATGCAATGTCTCGCAATGTAATCATCCGTGATGGGATTCTTAATAGTCTCAGAAACGTGCGGGGGGATGGCTACACGCGCATCCCGGCAGAGACCCATAATCAGGCCCGGGAATGCGAGGGGGCACATCTTCTTGGCTGGAGGTTTTATGCCACTTTCTACCACAATTTTGAGCTCCTGAGCAATCACCCTAGCTACATCCACTTGTTTGTGAGTAAGGATGTAGTAAATCAGGGGTGTGACATCTAAAGTGGTGGAGGATGTGTGGCTTTTTGGTTTGATGTTATGGACAATGAGGTGAAAAATAACCTGGGCATATGTGGTGAGGTTATTTTTAATGGCCTTGGTAGGCTGTCCGGATGCATTAAGCTCATAACCTTTCCCGGATTGGAAAATGGTTTGGGCATAAAGGTCATGGTTCCAGTTCCCCGGGTTTTGGTGCCTATGAAAGGCACGTAACTCCTCATTATCAAGCTGGAGGGGGTTGTGGAGGTAGGTGTTTATGGCTTCGCGGTCGAATCTAATGACGCGACCACGAACCATAGTCCGGTATGTGAATTCCCCTTCGGGATCAGCGGGAATAGCATTCGCATAGAACTCTCTAATGATGTCGTAGTTCAGGTTCAAGGGAGGGTTTACTAAAATTCCCCAATTGCAGGAATTTATCAACCGTGCTAACTCCCGATAAGTGCCATGCTCACTTATTATAAACTGCCTTTCGACCCAAAATGTCCTTCGGAAGAGCTCCTCATATCTCTCCTGGTTGCGGAGACTGTGGAATCGAGAAGCATCATATGCCCCTTGTGGTCTCGACCCGGACGATTCGGCCCTTGGTCGCTTGCCGGTTTGTTTTGGCGCCATCTACGAGAAAAGAAACAAAATCAGCAAACAGCAGAAATAAACATAAGCAATATGAGATGAAACCAATTGAATTGGAAAGCAAATATGAAAGATAATGAGGTTCTGTTCTGTCATTTTCGCACTGCGAAGGTAGGTTCGCAGAGCAAAGTTGAACGCGCAATTCTGGGCTGCCCAGAACGATGGTCGCACTGCGAAGTTGAACTTTGCTCTGTGACCATGACAGAAAAATGCAATTTTCCAACAGAATCTAACCTAAACCCTTGGTTAAGCTTCATACAATGCATGCTTAGATAGATGATTCAGATTTACTTAATGGGTATAAAAACACTTAATCACAGCAACTGGTTTTATTTCAATTTCTACAAAAATGGGTAAAACAAATTTGTGCAAAATCATTTGAAAATGGAAAGGAAATGGGTTTGTTTCAACTACCCACAATGCATGTTTAAACTGAATCGCAACTTAACATAGCAAACTAGGAATGAAATGAAACTTAACACAAACTTGAACCCTAAAATGGAAATTTCAAAAATCAAAAAGACCTAAATCACATGCTATCCTAACACGAATCAGAAATAAAAGGAGAGAAGGAGGAGGAAATCGTACCTTGTTGTTTGCACAAAATGGTGGAAGATTTAACAAGAATTTACTAAGAAAAAATGGAAAGAGTTATGAAAAATGGGTATGTTTTAAAATTAGGGTTATTTTTTTGAAAAGTTTATGAAAAGAAATGAAGGTTTTTTAGGTTTAGGGGTTAATGAAAAATGAATAACGGTTGGATAAGAGAGAGAGAGTGAAATGGGTGGTTGGGAGAAGTAATGGAGGGTTAGTGATTTTGAAAACTGAGCTGACAGTATTCGCAGACTTCGCACTGCGAAGAATCTTTTGCTCTGCGAACTTCAAGGTTAACTTCGCAGTGCGATGTAAACCTTTGCTCTGCGAAGTCCTCAGATTCTGAAGTGTTTGCAGTGCGAAGATACTTTGCTCTGCGAAGTCAACAGACACTGTAATTTTCAAAATTGCTACTTTTCAACAAATTGTCATTTTTATCCTCAACTATGATTAAAAAAAAAGCAGTAATAAAACAGAAATTATTGATTGCCCCTTCTATAAAGCGAAACGGTATGCAAAAATTATGAATGAATGCGAATGTATGGTATGCAAAGGTATGATATGAAGGTTCAAAACTTCCCCCCCCCCCCCCCCCCCATCCTCACATGTAGGCTCTAGAGATGAGATTTTCTAAAAAGGTCCCTAGAGTCATGGATCCCACATGGAATTAAGGTTGTCGATTGCAAATTACTCGCAAGACTTCAATACATTCCAAGTGAAAATCTCCTCTAGGCGGGGTTTTCGCATCCTACCTCAGGGACATACGTCAACGCGGGCCTCCGCTACACAACCACCATCCTATCTTAATTTTCTCTCAAGCTTGGGTAGAGAGCCTCACACGTTCGACATTAACCCGAACAATGTGGAGTAACATCGCTCAAGTAACAACCCCACAATTGATATATATTGATATGAAGCAATATGAAATATATATATATATATATATATATATATATATATATATATATATATATATATAGAGCGAAAGAAGAAAAACAAATCATGATAAAAAGATACAAACATGCAAGCAAAATAAAACATTTTAGCCTAAAAGTCAACTAAGATAGGCTTGACTCGCCATACATAAAAACGTAGTTTCCCCAGTGAAGTCGCAATTTATGTTGCGTCGAATTTCGGATATCAAGCTATTGACAAGCGTTGAATCACTAATTTTAAATCACGACTGAACTTTTAATTTTTCGGGGAAAAAGGAAAAAAGTTCGAAATTACCTTGAGTAAGAGATTTTGGGTTCGGGAATCGATTATGCAAGGGGAAGGTATTAGCACCCCTCACATCCGTTGTACTCAACGGGAACCTCTTAGTTAACTTAGGCTTAGAATGTTTTTGACGTTTTGCTTGCATGCTTGAATATATAAAAGGGAAAAAGAAAATATGATGAAAGGGAAAAAGAAAGTTTTTTATTAAAGGGCCTGACAAGATGTAAATCCTGCTCCTACGTATCTCCCGGTGCGATGGAGAATTCAAAGCGTACGTAGTTCTTTGGTAGAAAAAGTTTGTATGTTGGTTGGTTTTAATTATGAAAAAGATTTGATCGCGCCCGAGCGAAAAAGTTTTGCTTTAAAAATGCAAACACAACATGGTCTACTATCGTTATGTGGATAGCTTAAAAAAGACCGATAAAAAGTTTTACCTACTACCGTTATGAGGGTAGCTTAAAAAAGGTAAAAACGATTTGATAAAAAAAGAAACGGATTCGCACTCGGGCGTGAACAAAGGTTTAAAAACGCGCAAAGGTGTAAAAGGTTTAAATGACAAAAAGACGGACGCACAAAGGCGTAAAAGTTTGAATTGACCACGAGGGCCAAGAAAAAGTTTTTAAAATGGTCACGGGGACCAAAGAAGGGTTCAAATTGGTCGCGAGGGACCAATAGAAGTTTAAGCGCGTTGGACGCGTTGAAAATGGAATGACGATTGCCCGAACAACGAGACATACGTCAAGCATTCGTGCAACCGGGGTTTGGAGAGACATACGTCAAACCATTCCTTTTTCATTCAAGTTTTTGTTTTGTTGAAACTCAAAGAAATCTCAAAGGAAACAAAACACTTGTTTAAAACTTAAAGAAAAGTTGTTGAAAATCACGAACAAATTTGTTGTTCGAGTTTATTGAAAATCATGAACATAGCTTGTTGCTTAAGTTATTGGAACTCAAGAACAAGTGTTATTCAAGTTTGAAAGATGAACAAATTCATGAAAATATGCATAAGTTTGGAAAATGCACAAGTTCGGCTCAAGTTTGAGTTTGGTTTTAAAAAGTGAGCAAGTTCGGCTCAAGTTCATGTTTTGATTGAAAATCATGAACAAAGTTATTGTTCAAGTTTAGTTTTGAAAATAATGAACTTAGCTTATTGCTCAAGCTTGATTTTGAAAGTTTAAGAACATAACTTGTTATGCAAGTTACTCAAAATTTATTCCTCGAAACTTGTGAAGTTT
The DNA here is from genome assembly GCA_018208015.1 of Medicago ruthenica. Lineage (NCBI taxonomy): Eukaryota > Viridiplantae > Streptophyta > Magnoliopsida > Fabales > Fabaceae > Medicago > Medicago ruthenica. Next base: position 39,064,714 of record CM031375.1, on the reverse strand, counting down.
CCAACATCATGCAAAACTTGGTATGGTTTGAACAAAAATGAGTTTTAACCCTCTTAGGTTCTGAATCATTGGTTAGAACTTCAAAAATTTGGCCTTTGGAAACCTGAATTCATGTTCTGAGTTCTGCAGCCTTCGTAGAGCAACCAGAACTTGGCTCTGCGAACCCAAATTCTGTCATGGTCGTAGAGCGACCATGACTTTGCTCTGCGAAGTCTGCGAAAAATTGAACTCAGAAGCTGCTTCTGAGCAAGCTTCAGAACCTTAAGGGGGTTAAAAAGCTTTGCAAATTTGGCAAGAAAAGGTTTAAAACAACTCAAATTGGTATTTTGCAACTTTGAGATTCCTTTTTAGTTTCAAAGGGGGTTTTTTGTGCAAAATGAAATTAAACAAAGTACAAGATGCAAGTAGCAATGCAAAATGAAAGATAAAGATTTTAGAACACTTACAGAACTCCTAGCAATGCTTGTGCAAGAGATAGGAAGTGGCTTGATTGATTGTTTTTTGCAAAATTGGAATGTTGACAAAATAGAGCAAAGATGATAACACTAAAGCTTCAAATGGTTCTTGCTGGAAAAAGTGTAAAATCTGTGTATTGAACTCTCTATTCTCTCTCAAAAATTCTGTATTTTTTAGCTCTTGAAGGTGTGTTGAATCCTTATGACTTGCATTCCTTTTATAGGCACAAAACCAAATCAATTGTCATGATGGAAAATCCCTAGAATCCAGCTGATTTGTGGGCTAAAACCAGGCTATCTTGCTTTGCATTTAATGCAAAAGTGAAGAGGGGACATTGCCTTGCAACTTTGGTCAAGACTTTGGTCAAATCCAGCCATTAATGCAGCTGATCTTTGATAGCAATGATGATGAAAAATCTGAAAAACAGGGCAGCTTGCAATTGGGTTGTTCTTGGGATCAATCCTTGCAATCTTGAGAGGTCAAGCAAGGAAAACGTGCACTGCCATGTACAGAGATTGGGGGAAGCAAAAGGAGCATGTGGGCTGGTGTGAGGAAGGAGAAAGACAGCTGAAAACAGGGCAGCACAAACAGCTTTTTGGGCAAGCAAAACCACTTATGTTTGACTGGTTTTGGGGGAGAAAGGAGGAAGAAAAGAGAACAAGCAGCTGGCTGGCATGCTCAGGGTTAGAGACAGGTCAATTGGGAGGGATGAGAGCTGACCAAGGGCAGCCAACTTGCTTGGGCACATGCTAGGTTGGAACAAAATCCTTCTCACCTTAACCTTTAATGTCACATGATTAATTCCTTGTTTTGCTGAATCCAACAACCAAAATTGACAATAACAGTGATAATAATAATGATAGAGGATAACAATAATAACTATAATGAAAACAAAAGAGATAAATCAAAAGGATTAAAAATCTGCAGAAAATTCGCAGAGTTCGCAGAGCGAAGGGAACTTTGCTCTGCGAACTCCCCTTTTCTTTTTTTTGTATTTTCTTTAAAATAAAATAAATAAAAAACCAATAATGATAATAGTGATGGTAATAATGAAAGTGATAAATGGAAATAAAAATAGTAATAAAGATAATAGTAATAATAAATGATGAAAAAAAGATAATAATATTAGTAATTAAAAATGATAATGATAAATAATAATAATAATAAACATTGATAAAAAAGAAGATAATAATAATAATATTAAAAAAGCAATAGCAATAGTATTAATAAGGATAATGATAATATTAATAATAATAATAGTAATGATGATGGTGATACATATTAATAAATAAAATCTAAAAATGAAGATAAAAATAATAAAAGGTAAATAAAATTGAAAATTATAATGGAATGATGAATAATAATATGATAATGAACAAAGAAAAATATGAGTCAAAAAATGGGGTATGACAGATGCCCCTATTTAAGTTTCTTCGCCCCGGAGATTAAAAGTGAAATTTTGAACTTGACGGGTCGAAGAGACTTAAATATAAAGTACACCATTTTTGACTAAATTTTTCTAGAATTGGAAATGCTATGAATGCATGCATGCAATGCTGCGAATGCTCGTAATGCAAGTATGAATGCAAAGACGGCAAAGATGACCCGACTAGGGATAAAAAGAGACAAAGGGATACCCGAGTTCGTTAAAGAAGCGGGATCCGACTCTACTGGGGATAGTGAGGTTCCACTAGGGAAAGAGTTGTCTACTATCAGAATGATAGCTTAATAAAGACAACAGATCAAGGTTACTTTGGTGGTTTCACCGGGGATTTCATCTTACCTACTACCGTTATGATGGTAGCTTAATGAAGGTAAGAGAAGACAAAGTATGCTATTCTTCGACTGCCCCATGTAAAATTGTTAATGGAATACCCTTTCCAGTTGATTCCAAGTGAATAAAGAATGTGAGGGTAGGGTTGTGAACCATGTGAAAGCGTTCTTGGTAAGAGAACTCGAAAAATATTTCATTTTTAGGTTCTCATTATTTGCTATGTTTCCTGCCTCCGTCAAATAATGGGCAATGTGTTCGACAGTAGACTCATTTGTTTCTCCAGCAAACTTTGTGAACTTGGGGATTTTCCATCCCCTAGGGAGTTCAGTTTGCAAGACATATTCAAATAAGGCTGATACGAAATTTGGTCTCTACATTAAGGCCATTCTGGACCATAATTGTTTTGACGAGGTGGGCTATATTATCTTGTCCTCCTAGATTATTCAGTCGAACTTGCCTGACCACTTTGTCTGGGTCTTGGTTTCTATTTACCAAAATGACCTCAGGGGCTTGTTCTACTGCCCCTACAACTAGCTCTTCCACCACTTGGGGTACCGGTGCCTGCACCTGGTTTACCATATTGTCTCTCCTTCCGCCAATCTACATCACTCTAGGATTTGGCGGTTGGACTGGGGCGAAGAAATTGGCAATTCTCTCCATTTTAGTAGCCAACAACTGGTAACTATTGTTAGTGGTCTGGATCTTAGGATTAAAAATTGTTCCAATTTGTTGGGTCAACATGTTTACCATGTCAAGATTACACTCGTCCATTTGTTGTCTTAGTGACGCCAAGGATATCGTAGTCAGCGCAGTTGGAGCGCTTCAACCAGGGATGCTTATTGCAGATCTATGTAATGGTGACAATATGGAATTTGCATTGTGTGCAAACATAGACGCATTCATCCCAAGGCCAACCATCAAGGTTGTTGGCATGTCGTAAGGGGGATCCCTTCCTATCACTGATAGCGAAAAATGTGGCATTGCGGCCCCAAAGGGTCCCGCCAAAGTACTTCTATTTGCATTTTGTATTAATGGTTTAGAGACCAATGGGCTAGCTTGTGTCAATGGGCCGGCGGTCTCAATAACTTTAGGACCAGTTACTGCCGGTATCGACGTAGATGATGGCATAAAGGCTGTAACCCCAGCCAAATTTGGTTGTGTTTGACCACTAACAAGTATTTCTTGTGAAACTTGCGCACTTGACTGCGCATTGGATGAGGAAGCAGATGTTGAACCTGGACGCACCATTTCAGTAAGACACTTACCACCTCTTAATCGCATACGAAGTAAGATCACAAGTATTTATCTTAAAGAAAAAAAACGAAAGAAAAATTCAATTAATATGAACTTTCGACACACAGTATCCCACCGGGCGTGCCAATCTGTTTACGCTGGTTATAAATTTATTACTTGTGAGATCAACCACTAATCTCAGGCCATTGTGTGTCAAGTTCGTTTGAAAATCTTTGCATGTTTTTGTTGATTCTTAAGTGTTTCGAATGTATGAAAACAAAGATAATCTTCAAGTTCGATTGCTTGAACTTGTCGAATGGAAAATTGCAAAATAAAGGTAAATTACAAGAATTAACTTAAAGTAAAGTAAATTGCATTGATTCAAAATAAAGGTTGTTCACAAGAATCATACATTATTCGTGACTCTTTTCTCATTGTAACTTGGAAACTTCGAGTGTGTAAAATGTTATGTATTTGATTTGTGACCCCGTTTTCCTCATGACAAACTCTTATTTATACTTAAAAAAATAATTGTACAATCCTATCCAAACTATAACTACTACTAACACCTAATAACAGGAAGAATAACCTATTTGAAATTCAAATCATATTCCTTCGACAGCCACAAACTCCGACAGTTTGCAAAGGAACCTCTTCAAAAAAACAACCGACTCTCGAGTCGTCGAGATATCCTTCGACCAACTTTATTCCTTCGATCATGTCAAATGAGCATGCAATCTTAGAAACTTCTCATGTCTAAAAACTTCACTTTTCTTCCACGTGTTCAGTCAAACCTTAATGACCGCATTTAATATCCTTTTTCGAAAATACAGGCTAACATAGTTTGTACAGGAGTGGGCAATTTTGTTTGGGAGAAGAGCAATTTTCGTGTTTTTTTTAAGAGTATAAGAATCCCGGTCCAATCCTGGTTGAACCTTTAAACCCTAAAGTCATGCCTACATCGGTTTAATGTCCGATCCAGTTTTGATTACCTTACTAAGAAATTGCTAAATCTCGCGACTAAAACAATAGCGAATTTTTCACCAAGCGCAACCAATTCACTTCCACTACAACCAATTTACCTCTCTTCCTGTTAGGATTTAAGTCCATGAGGAGAGCCCAACCCAAAAGATTAGGCCATTAGGTGGGAGAACCTCATGACTTAAATACCACATCAAGCACTTTAATCTACTCGATGTGGGACTCCTAACATTGTCACACGCTTTAAGAGCCGACGTCCACGATGGCTTTCACTCTATCGGCACTAACCCGATGGTAGCCCTTTCCTTTTTTGCGGCTTCACTCACCTATCAGTATTCGGTGGAACACCTTAATCCAGCCTATAGGTAGCCCTTTCCGTGGTCCAACAACTCTCAATGAAAGCACAAATTGTTAGGATTTAAGCCCATGAGGAGAGCCCAACCCAAAAGACTAGTCCATTAGGTGGGAGAACCTAATGACTTGAATACCACATAAAGCACTTTAATCTACTCGATGTCGGACTCCTAACACTTCCACTGCATGTGCGTCTGTCATTGACCGCGTCTGTCATTGATCACGTCGATGTGCGTTACTTTCCTTTGTTGTCATTGATCATCATTGTTCATTCGTTTTCGCCGTCGTAGCCATTCCTTTGTCATCACGTTGTCGCTGTTTGCTTTTCTATGCAAATTAGATAATTTTCTATGAAAATTAAATTGATTTGTGTATGATTGTTGGCTAATTTGTCAATTTTTCAATATTTTTTCATCTTGTTGGCGATAAGTTGCATATATTCAACTTAATGTTGTGCTTTAAGTTCCATAATTAGTCAATTACTACAGGAAGTTTGCTTTTGATATTCTAGATTTTTTTTGCTAGCTACTTGATTGCATAGTCTTTAACTCACGTTTGTCCATAAATTTTTTTTAATTTTTGGGCTGCTATCACCAAAGTGGCTGTGTAATAAAAGGAAAAGAATGTGGCTGAATGAAGAGTTGTAGGGATATGAGTCACTACCAACGAACTTGTAATGAGCAGTGGGTCTTTTTTAGAGTATTCGGTCTTATGAAATCACGACAAGTAGGCAACTTATTTTTTATTAGTCTTTTAATAACAGTGCTCTTTTAAAATTGAGAAAATGATCACTTTGATCCTGACTTTGCACCCCGCTGTCACAAAGGTCTCTGACTCAAGATTAAATACAAATAGTCTTTGAATGTGCACTTTCGTTATCACGTTAGTCCCTGACATTAAATAATTTTGTTAACTGATGATGTGACAAATGTTTTATGCTGACAAGGAGTATAAGGTGTCACATGGACTAAAGTGAAAGTAGAAAATGGTCACTTTGGTCTCTGAAAAAAAAATCAATATCTCTGAACCGAAAATCAATATCCCAGAACCGAAAATCAATATCTCCAAACTCGACACAAAGAAGTGTTGCTCTTCATCAAGAACTGGGTCATCTTCCTCAATGAAGTTGTTATGTGGTTGCGGAAGACTTGTTGTTAGGTCCCTAACTGTGCATACTTACTCTCAATTAGGTCCCTGACAGTAAACATTTACTGTCACTAAGGTCCCTGACAGTAAACACTTACAGAAACAAAGTAGGCCAACTATGATCCTATTTTATATCAATTTATCAATTCTAGCATTATGAAGAATTGTTTCAGACATTCAGGTCTCGTTATGAATCACATTTTCTCAAATTCAGTTTTTGTAGATCTTGAATTCCTTCACATTTTTTTCCTTTTAATCTCGATGTTAACTTCAAATGATACTAATTCATTTTTTATGAAAGATTATTAGCTTCAAGAATACATATTCAACTAAACTTCAATTGATTATTTGAGTAAATGGTCACTTTGGTCCCTCACTCTGCACCTCGCTGTTACAAAGGTCCCTGACTCAGAATTAAATACAAAGTAGTCCTGCATGTGCACTTCCGTTATCACTTTAGTCCCTGACGTTAAATAATTCTGTTAACTGATGATGTGACAAAGGTTTTATGATGACAAGGACTATGAGATGTCACAGAGGCTAAAGTGAAAGTAAAAAATTGTCAGTTTGGTCTCTGAACCGAAAATAAATATCCCCGAAAAATCAATATCTTTGAACCGAAAATCAATATCCTCAAATTTGCCCCAACGAAGTGTTGCTCTTCGTCAAGAAATGGGTCATCTTCGTCAATGCAGTTGTTCTGTGGTTGTGGGAGACTTGTTGTTAGGTCCCTAACTGTGCATACTTACGATCCGTTAGGTCCCTGACAGTAAACACTTACTGTCACTAAGGTCTCTAACCGTAAACACTTACATGCACACGACATTTGTCATGCTTCCATGCAATGGCTGCTGTTCCACGCCTACAACATTTGTCATGCTTCCATGCAATGGCTGCTATTCCATGAACAGACGGCATGCCTAAAAATGTGACATTAAACGCTAAATATTAGCTAACAATTCACATAACAGGTTTGACATTATATCAATGATTATTATAATAGCTAATATGAAAACAAATGCTGAATCAAGTGGCTTAAGTTTCTGTGTTGCAATCATACTTCAGAAATGCAGGAACATTAACAAAACCAAAATGTCCAACTTGATCAGAGTAGAAAACTCAGGAACATTTCTCAAAGATACAAGCATGAACTCAAGGTTTCTTGATACAATGAAGAAAATCATATATGAATCACCAAAAGAGGTTGGGGACAACTCATTCAAGCTCAGTAGGTCCAGATTCATGACACCCTTGGCCAGAATCATGATAAAGCTTATATATGGATGCATTCAACTAAGAGAATCAGGGAAAGATTCAATAAGCTGGGATCACAGGCATCTAGCGGGTCTGATTCAGTGCAAATTTTAGGTGAAGTGACCAAAGTGACCATTTACTCGAGGAAAAACTAACAACCATCTAAGACAATTATTAATTATTGCATTTTTTTGAATGTTTTTATAATAGATCAATGTAATCAAAATCGGACCGGACATTAAAGCAGTGTAGGTGGGGGTTTAAAGTTTAAAGGTTCAACCGGGGTTTAATCGGATTTAACTAAATAAAGTTTTTTTCATTATTTTATTATATTATTTCAATAAAAAATATTTCATAATCAACTAAGTAATTAAGAACAAAAATATTGTTCCTGCTGGTTGAACAACAGTACCAATCCCCTGAGCTATGCTATGACTCAAGCGTTTGGCTAGGGTTTTCTCTTTGTGAAAATGAACGTGATGATCCGTGAACCGTTGCAGCCCTCCACTTATACGTCCCCCCATCCTAGGGAAATGAGGCCGGCTTTTACGGGATTCCCCAGCCACCTGGAACGGTGACCTGGTCCTCGTCCGAGAAGCCCGGTCTACGATGGGAACTTGGGAAGGACTTGGTAGACGGGTCCAAAATGTGGCCGTTAGCTCGGATCTTGACAAGTTCAGTTCGCCACGGATGTGGTTCGGGGGCCTGCTCCGTACCCGAGCTGTTTCTGCGGGTGCCCGATCTCGCCCACGTGGCGGGTACGTGGGCAATGAGGTCCAGCTGGCCGGGGTGGACTGCCACGCGTCGTGAGAGGAATAAGATGACGGTACACAGCCCCCCAAGCACAAGTCTCGAAGAGGCGAAGTGATTAATAGTATGCTCGGTTCTAGCTTAGTGGGCGACTACAAAATCGTTCGATGGGGCCGAGTGAGCGTCTGACATGTGGCGTTATGAAATACCGGCCCGTAGTGAGAGCTGGCGGTCCGTTAACTGCTTCAGTGGTTGTTCCCCACCCTAGTGTCCTGCGGGTGACTGCACCCTATCCGCGCGTGGGTTATTTAAATGAAATTCAACGGTGGATGGGCAATGACCGTTCGTGCTAACATCTGGACGGCTAGGGTTTCGCCTGCTTTCCCTTGCTTCGATGCAAATCAAGCCGCACAGCACTGAAAGGACGGGCCCTTGGCACCGTTCAATCTCGCGTCGTTTCAGACCGCGCTCGCAATTCGAGGCCCTCTGCTTATAAATAGGGCTTGTCTTGTTCCTTCGAACTCATCCGTTCCTTTCGAAACTATCCATTCCTTTCACAACTCTCCATTCCTTTCGAACTTATCACCTGCAACTGCCTCCTGCTAGCACGCCGGCGAACTCTGCAACCTACTTCCTATTTGTAAGAACAGGTAACCTCCTTACTCCTCTCATTTTACGCTTACGCTTCTTAGTACATTTGTAAAGAGGGAAAAATGGTAGTGATACGGGAGTGTGATAGTGAGGGTAACTCAGTGGGTTCTCCCCTCTTGGAGGAGCGACGCAAAGTGTGGAATGCGGCCATTCGGGCCGCCCGAAGGGCGGATGGGACGGTAGACTGGGCGTTCGTGGATCGACAATACTTTGGACACCCCCTCGTCGCTGCTGAGGTGACCTCTGACAGCGACGATGGTGCCGCCCCCCTCTTCTCCGAGTTAAGTGATTCCAGTAGTAGTAGCCATGATAGTGACGTAGTTATTCTCTTTTCTTCAGGACCTGGTGAGCGAGAGGGGGAAATGGCGAGATCCGAAATGGGCGTCGAGTGGGTGGATGAGAATGTGGCCTCCCAGTCCTCCTTGTTCAGCACCGAGAAGAGGGTGGCGGAGTTCCGGGAGAGCCAGGCGGTGTCCTCCACGGGAGATGAAGCGGATGTTATCACCGAACCCTGCGTCCAAGGGGAAAAGGTCTACATGCGTCGTCCACGAGGGGTGCCAGACGAGGCGTTCTACATGTACGCCTGTGCCATCACAGATTTGGGAGTAAGGATTCCCTTCACGCCCTTCGAAGCCGCGCTCCTCAAGGCCATAAACGTAGCGCCATCTCAACTTCACCCTAACGGCTGGGCATACGTCAGAGGCTTCGAAGTCTTATGCCAAGGGTTGGGCTTGGCGCCCACAGTGGGCGCATTTCTCTCCTTCTACTGTACCAAGGGAGTGGGGAAAGGTTCGTGGGTGTCCATCAACTCGCAGCAAGGACGGGGTCTGTTCGCCCTCTTCACAAACAACTACAAAAATTGGAAGAGGAAATTCTTTAAAGTGAGGGGGCTGGACGCCTCTGTTCCCGTTCTCATGGGCCAAGGCGGCGGTGAGGGGTTCCCGTTATACTGGTCCGGCGACCCCCTGTCTGTATCGGGCTACGACTACGACAGGCTAAGCGACGCGGAGAAAGACGTAGTCGACTTCCTGGAGCACATGGAGGTTCTGAGCGTAAAGGAGCTTATCCACAGAGAACATGACCCCGTGGCTCTTGGCGAATACATAGGTAGCACTCGTTCCCGTTATGGGCGATGTCATTCAGTAATTAAGTTTGTGTTTTAGCTGACATGAGTTCTTTGACTTTTAAGCAGATTCGATGGCGCCGAAGTCCGCAGCGGAGAAGAAGCTGGCCCTGGAGCGGGCGAGAAAGAAAAGGGCTGAAGAAGGAGATGTTCACGGGAGGAGTGACCCCGCCAACCTGATGACGCGGGAGAAACGCAGAGCCGTGGACGCCGGTGAAACCGCAGTACCAGGGGAGGCGAGCGCCATCGACGCCATCCCATCCCGGGTCGTGGCCGCAGCAGACGCCACGGTGTCGCCCAAAGGGAAGAGGAAACGGGCGGATGAGGGCCAACCACCTCAACCCCAGACCTCTCAAGAAATGGAAGCTGGTAAACCGAACTCCTGTCCTTTTACTTATAACTTTCTTTGTACTTCTACTGTGAACTAACATGTTGCTATCCGCCTTGTGACAGATACCCCTCCTTCGCTATGGGACGCCAGCTTTGACTATGAAGGTTTTATGCGGGAGAACTTCACCTTTGAATACGACAGGAAAAGACTTAAGACCATGGAGTTCTCCCAGGTACAGAAGATGATGGGCGTCCACCTCCTAAAGGGCGCCCTGCTGGGCCAGGTGATGACGGAGGATTTCTTCGCCCTCGAGCGGAAGGAGAAGGCGCATAGGGCGGAGCACAAGAGCGCACTGGCGCAGATGCAAAGCGCCCTCAATGCGTCTGAGGAGGCTAGGAAGGAGGCGGAGGAGAAGCTCGCTTCAGTGCGCCAAGACCTGGAGAAGGCTGAGTCTGCCAAGGCCAAAGCAGAGGAAGCGGCCAAGGTTATGTCTGAAGAGAAGACAGCATTGACCGAGGCACACCAAGCGGCGATGTCGGATCTGAGGGCGCAACTGGAGGCATCTGAGGAAGAGAGCGTCCTGGCCGAGGAGAAGGGCTTTGAGCGGGCGAAGGCGCAAGTGGCCTGCCTATACCCAGAAGCCTCCCTGGAAGAAATCGGCCTGTTCCGGACTGTTGTGGACGGGAAGATCGTGGATGAGGAGTAGCTTAGGTTTTATTTCTTTTTGGTTTGTAAACCCCTCATGCTATTCATGTAACGCCCTCCTGATGTTATGATTTTGTCTTAACTGTAGCGTGCGCTTTGCGCCCTTAACTTGCACTGTTCGTCTTTCAACTTGGGTGTTGTTCTTATTCTTTCGAGTATCTTGTGTTATAATTTTAGACTCTGCCGCGTTTCCTTCATGTTTTGTGAATTGCTTCTGCACAAATCTAGTTGTACTCCTGTAGGACACGCCATCACATCGAGGGTTTTACAGCTCAGACGTGAGCGCCCCGGCTGAGCCCTGTGAGGGCGACATGTTGTGTTCCGAGGACTTTACGAGGTCCTACCGCCTTAAATAGTAGGTCTTAGCGCCGCAGGGGTCTTACCGCCTTAAATAATAGGTCTTAGCGCCGCAGGGGTCTTACCGCCTTAAATAGTAGGTCTTAGCGCCGCAGGGGTCTTACCGCCTTAAATAGTAGGTCTTAGCGCCGCAGGGGTCTTACCGCCTTAAATAATAGGTCTTAGCGCCGCAGGGGTCTTACCGCCTTAAATAGTAGGTCTTTCATAATCACATATCAAGATGCTTATTGAAATCACATATCAAGATGCTTATTGAAGAACTGGGGCGCCTCGTTAAAAACCCCTGCCCTTGCAGGGGAAAAGAGTGCCACCCCAGACCCTTATTAAATATCAATGCAAAATTACAAAATGTCATGCGGGAGCTCGCCCGACTTGCAAATGTACGAGAAACAAATTACAAATTAATGAAACGAACAATTAACTGTAATAGTGACGCAGATGGACGGCGTTCCACGTTCTAGGGACCACGCTCCCGGATAACTCCTCCAGCTTATAGGCACCGCCGGACAGCTTTTCACGGACTCTGTAAGGCCCCTCCCAATTTGGAAACAGCTTACCCATCCTGGTTGGCGCCACCACCTGCCGTAGGACTAGATCGCCCTCTCGCATGTCCCTGGGAACCACCTTCGAGTTTTACTTCCGGGCTGCCCTTTGTTTCGCAGCAAACTCCTGGACGTGGGCGGCTTCCCTTATTTCATCCAGCATATCCAAGTCGCATGCTTGGCCAATTTCGTTATCTTACAAAACAAACAGCGTTAGTTGAAAGATTTCTGAAATAAACATTGTTAGTCGAGTAGTTTCATAAATGATGGAGAATATATACAGTATAGGCGTCGTCCCAGGAGATATCCCCGGCAAAAAATTGCGCCCTTACCTTCAGCATTAAAATTTTCCCTTCGCCACGTGGGCGTGTCGACTTCTACGGGCAGCATTGCCTCCGCCCCGTATACCATTCTGAACGGCGTCTCGTTCAAGGACGAGTGGGGTGTCGTGTGGTACGACCAAAGTACCTGAACACTCAGTAATGACATGAGCAACACAAAAAATACACAAAAAATACTAAGTCATGTTTTCGAAAATATAACAAGTCGTATCCCATCAAGCAACAGACAGACTAGCATTTGCAAATTACACTAGGATGTACTCAATTAAACTGGGCTTACCTCATGTAGTCGCTCTGACCAAAGGCCTTTGGCGTCATCAAGTTTCTTCTTGAGCCCGTTCAAAATTACCTTGTTGGCGGACTCGGCCTGTCCATTCGCCTGGGGATGAGTAACCGACACAAACTTTGTTTGGATACCGAGTCCGCTGCAGAAGTCTCTGACAGTCTTGCTGGCGAACTGTGTCCCGTTATCGGATACAATGCATCGGGGCAGACCAAACCGGCAGATGATTTTCTTCCAATAAAAACGCCTGACTCTTTCGGCAGTGATCTTGGCTACGGGCTCCGCCTCTATCCATTTAGTAAAGTAGTCAACCCCAACAATCAAGAACTTCAGCTGACCTGGCGCTAAAGGGAAAGGGCCGAGAATGTCAACGCCCCACTGGCAGAACGGCCATGGCGAGGTGACGGAATGCAAGACTTCGGCCGGCGCATGGAGGAGAGATGCAAACTTCTGGCACTTGTCACACTTCTTGACATAATCGGCGCAATCTTTTAATAGGGTAGGCCAGTAGTACCCAGCGCGAACGATCTTATTGGCGAGGGCCCTACCGCCTATATGACTTCCGCATACGCCCTCATGAACCTCCAAGAGCACTAGCTGCGTTTCACTTTCCGCCAGGCACCTCAACATCGGTGTTGCCACACCCATTTTATACAACTTACCCGCCTGCATGGTATATCTCGCACACTGCCTCCTCATCTTTTGTTCCTCCTCGTCTGAAGCGGGCGACCAATTACCCTCCAAATATTTTATAATTAGTGTCATCCATCCTCCATCTTCGGCCTGGACAGCGCCCACCATCATTGCTTCCGTGCTGGGAGCTGCCAACGTTTCTTGAATCACCGTCCTGTTATGTCCCGGTCTCTTGGTACTGGCCAACTTTGAAAGGATGTCGGCTCGGGAGTTCTGTTCGCGCGGCACATAGGTCGCCTCGAAAAATGTGAAGTTCTGAGCCAACTCCTGCACTTTCTTCAGATTCTTCGTCAGCTGTCCGTCCTTCGTCTGATACTCTCCTGCAATCTGGTTGGTCATTAGCTGCGAGTCACTCCGCGCCCTGAGATTCGTGGCACCCATTTCTCGGGCAAGTTGCATTCCAGCTATCAGGGCCTCATATTCAGCTTGGTTGTTGCTTGCCTTCCACTCGAATCTTAGGGATTGCTCGATCAGGACGTCATCCGGGCCTTCCAACACGATCCCTGCGCCGCTCCCCTTCAGGTTGGATGCTCCGTCTACTGATAAGATCCATACGAAAGGTGACTGGGCCTCAGCGGGTGAACTCAACTCTACTAAGAAATCTGCCAACACCTGTGATTTGATACTGCCCCTGGGGACGAACTGGATATCATATTCGGACAGCTCCACGGACCATGACACCATTAGCCCTGCCAAATCTGGCTTTTTCAGAACCTGCCGCACCGGGTGGTTGGTTTTCACCACGATCCGGTGACCCTGGAAGTAAGGGCGTAGCTTCCTCGCCGTGGTTACCAATGCTAGAACTAGCTTCTCAATCTTCTGGTATCGCAGCTCCGCGCCCTTAAACACCCTGCTAACGAAATACACCGGCTTCTCGCCCCCCTCCTTCTCTTGGACAAGAACTGAACTCAAGGCGTGCTCTGTCACCGACAAGTACAAGTAAAGAATGACGCCTTTATCCGGGCGCGTTAGAATTGGAGGAGTCGCCAGGAAAGACTTGACTTTAATGAAGGCGTCCTCACATTTGGCCGTCCATTCGAACCTCTCCCCCTTCCTGAGCGTCGTGAAGAAATGAAAAGCTTTGTCTCCCGCACACGACAGAAAACGAGACAACGCCGCCAGACGCCCTGTGAGCTGCTGGACCTCCTTGACGGACGTGGGGCTCCTCATGTCAATGATAGCCTGGCATTTATCTGGATTGGCTTCTATCCCTCTCTTGGTTAACATGTATCCCAAAAACTTTCCCTCCTGAACCCCAAATGAGCATTTGGAGGGGTTTAGACGCATGTTGTACTTTCTTACACATCCCAAGATTTCCTCAAGGTCCTGGCAATGATTTCCCTCCTCCGCGGTCTTGACCACCATATCGTCAATATAAACCTCCAGGTTTCGCCCTATCTGCTCGGCAAAGACTCTGTCCATCAGCCTCTGGTAAGTGGCGCCGGCATTCTTTAAACCGAATGGCATTACCTGGTAGAAGTAGTTGGACGTGTTGGTCATGAACGCGGTCCTGGGGGCGTCCAAGGGATCCATCCGAATTTGATTGTATCCTGAGTACGCATCCATGAAGCTCAACGTCTTATACCCTGAAGTACCATCTATCAGTCTGTCAATGGCGGGGAGAGGGTAGGGATCCTTAGGGCACGCAGTGTTCAGATCCGTGAAGTCCACACACATCCTCCATTTACCCGAACTCTTTTTCACCAGCACGACGTTGGCCAACCAGGTCGGGTACTTAATCTCACAGATAAACCTGGCCGCCCTCAACTTCTTTACCTCTTCATCCATTGCCTTCCGCTTTTCCTCTCCCATTTTCCTTTTCCTCTGGACCACGGGCTTCACCTTTGGGTCCACCGCCAAATGATGACATACCACATTCACATCGATGCCGGGCATGTCTGATGGGCTCCATGCAAACAAATCCAAATTTCTTCTCAGAAGGAGGACTATCTCCTCCTCTTCAATCTTTGTCAAGGCCGTGCCAACTTTAGTAGTTTGAGAAGCCTGAGGGACGATCTGTATCTCCTTAAGATCCTCGATGGGGGTCAGTCTTTCCTCGACGTACTCCTCTCGTGGATCCAAATCTACAAAATTGACATCCTGGGCGTTTGAGGGGCTGGGGCCTCGCCCAAACGACGAGTGGTCTGGTTTCTGAACTCTTAGGCTGTCCTGGTAGCACTTCCTGGCCGTCCTCTGATCTCCTTTGACCACTCCCACCTTACCATTGGGCAGCGGGTACTTCATGGTGAGGTGGAGCGTTGAAATTGCTGCTGACAACTGGTTGAGTGAAGGATGCCCTATGATTATGTTATAGGATGAGGGCGCGTTCACCACCAGGTATCTGACTGAGACGGGCCTGGCACTTTCCTCCTCGCCGAATACTGTCCTCATGGTTATATAACCCCGTACCTGCACCTGCTCTCCCACGAATCCCACTAAAGACCCGTTGAAAGGCTGCAACAACTCCGCGCCCAAGTTCAACTTCTCGAAGGCGTCGTAGTACAGGATGTCCGCCGAGCTTCCTGGATCAATTAACACCCTTCTCACCACACAGTTCAAAAGCTGTAAGCTGATCACCAAAGGGTCGTCCTCGTGAGGGAGAATTCCCGCAAAATCTTTACTGGAGAAAGTGAGTTCATGATTAGCTTCTGGGATGGGCATTCCCATGCCTTCCAAATGGTCGATGTGCATCACGTGGCGAGCATACCTTTTCCTGGATGAGTTAGTCTCGCCTCCCCCAGCAAATCCTCCTGAAATGGTGTTGATGGTCACGCGGGCGTGTTGGTTGCTATTGCCGCTGCCTGACCCGGGGTCCTCGCCACCCCTCGATGGGGGATCCTGTGGCCCGCGCTGGTTCCCTCTCTGGCTGGAACCCTGCCCTCCTCTGACGTAGCCCTTCAAATGTCCTTCCTGTATTAGCTTCTCGATCTCCCGCTTTAAGACTCTACAGTCGTCGGTGTGATATCCCCTGGCTTTATGGTACTTGCACCACCTCTCAGGATCATTTCCCATTACTTCAGATCGCGAGGCCGGTGGTTGAGGAATCAAACCCGTATGAAGGACCTCCTGCAGAATGCGCTCTCTCCTCTGATTCAAAGGCGTAAAGTTTTCTATCGGCCTTCTGGCCGGTGACTTGAAAGATCCCCGCATCGGCTGAAGATAGCTATTCTTCCTGGGGCTATGAAATTCATTCCCCCCCGGAACTCCTTTCGCGTGCGTCCCAGGCCTTCTTCTCAGCATTGCTCTCTTCGCCCTTGATGTAACACTCCGCCCGGGCTAAGATTTCCTCCATAGAATCCGCTGGTTTCTGGGCCAAGGATTCATTGAACTGGCCGGCTCTCAATCCATTCTGGAAAGCTCCGACGAAAATTTCCTGGTTGGGGCTGGCGACCTTGATAGTAGCTTTGTTGAACCTGGCGAGGTACTCCCTCAACGGCTCGTGGGGTCCCTGTCGGACGTTGAAAAGGCTGGTGGTCGAGACCTTTCTATGCTTGCTAGCTGTGAACTGGTGTACCATCCGCCTGGCGAAATCGGGATAGCTGGTTATGGAAAAGCGAGGCACACCCATGTACCACCTGAGGGCTGCTTCCTTGAGGGTTCCTGCAAGCAATTTGCACTTCAAAGAGTCCGCCGCTCTTATGATCGCCATCTGAGTGTTGAACGCCGTCAAGTGTTCGGTGGGATCTGATTTCCCATCGAATGAAGCGAGGTGTGGGGGTTTGAAATTCTCTGGGACCGGTGCGTTCCAGATCTCTGCGGATAAGGGCTGGGGATCCTCTAGCTCCGGACCCTCTTGGTCATCTTGCTGCTCCTGATGTTGCTGTTGTTGAAGAGTTTGAACGGAGGCTTGCAGTGCCTCATTCTGTTGGCGCAGTTCCTCTAGCTGGAGCTGCATGGCGGTAACGGCGTCCGGATCGGCGTTGTTGTTTCGGGATCCGGCCATTACGAGCTGGATGATTCGGCTTGTTTGAGTGTTTGGTTAAGGAAAAATGAGGCCTGGGAAAGTTTTACCTGGCCCCACGGTGGGCGCCAACTGTTCCTGCTGGTTGAACAACAGTACCAATCCCCTGAGCTATGCTATGACTCAAGCGTTTGGCTAGGGTTTTCTCTTTGTGAAAATGAACGTGATGATCTGTGAACCGTTGCAGCCCTCCACTTATACGTCCCCCCATCCTAGGGAAATGAGGCCGGCTTTTACGGGATTCCCCAGCCACCTGGAACGGTGACCTGGTCCTCGTCCGAGAAGCCCGGTCTACGATGGGAACGTGGGAAGGACTTGGTAGACGGGTCCAAAATGTGGCCGTTAGCTCGGATCTTGACAAGGTCAGTTCGCCACGGATGTGGTTCGGGGGCCTGCTCCGTACCCGAGCTGTTTCTGCGGGTGCCCGATCTCGCCCACGTGGCGGGTACGTGGGCAATGAGGTCCAGCTGGCCGGGGTGGACTGCCACGCGTCGTGAGAGGAATAAGATGACGGTACAAATATAAAAAAGAAAACAACATGGGTTTCTTATACTCCTAAAAAAGAGAGTAAATGGTCACTTTGGTCCCTGACTCTGCACCTCGCTGTTACAAAGGTCCCTAACTCAGAATTAAATACAAAGTAGTCCCTAAATGTGCACTTCCGTTATCACTTTAGTCCCTATCATTAAATAATTCGGTTAACTGATGATGCGGCAAATGTTTTATGCTGACAAGGAGTATGAAATGTCACAGAGGCTAAAGTGAAAGTATAAAATTGTCACTTTGGTCCCTGAACCGAAAAATCAATATCCCCGAAAATCAATATCTCTGAACCAAAAATCAATATCCCCAAACTCGTCCCAATGAAGTGTTGCTCTTCGTCAAGAACTGGGTCATCTTCCTCAATGGAGTTGTTCTGTGGTTGCGGGAGACTTGTTGTTAGGTCCATGACTATGCATACTTACGATCAGTTAGGTCCCTGACAGTAAAAACTTACTGTCACTAAGGTCTCTTACCATAAACACTTACAGGCACAAGACATTTGTCATGCTTCCATGCAATGGCTGCTGTTTCACGCCTACAATATTTGTCATGCTTCCATGCAATGGCTGCTATTCCATGAAGAGACGGCATGCCTAAAAATGTGACAGCAAACGCTAAATATTAGCTAACAATTCACATTATAGGTTTGGCGTAATATCAGTGATTATTCTAATAGCTAATATGAAAACAAATACTGAATTAAGTGTGTTGGAAAAATATGTATGAACAAGCCTCTTTTGAGTTTTGATGATAACAAGGTATTAAAAAGAATATTGGATATGCTAATGCTTGTTCTAAGTGTGGAGGACCATATACTTAAATCATGTATCTATAGTGGTTCTGAAAGATCAAGTTAAGAGCAAAGGAACATATTGAAGCTTGAGTTTCAAGTCAGAATCTGAAGACAGTCAGGATCCGAAAACATCAGAAGCTGGAAGATCAGAAGCTGACTCTCAAAGTCTGAAGTCTGAAGTCTGAAGGATAAGTCTGAAGGAGAATCAGAAGTCAACTGCTGTCACTGTCAAAATGACATAGTACAACCACGACCTCTGCAACAACCTCAGAGTCAGAACGTGCTCTAAAACATTGTCTCCTTGGACAAAACATTTAATCCATATTCAGCAAAGGATTCAAACGTTATTCTTCATGGTACACATACCAAATCAAGGAACAAATCAACGTTGGATCAAGCTCCAACTCAAACGACTCTTTTGATGAACTGGCATTCATATTTTTGGCATCTTCTCAACGTCTCGCTATCCCTCTATAAAAGGATTGAAAACTTCAAGAAACTAGATTTACTGAACATACGAGACTCTACTATTTTGAAAGTGCCAATACTCTGCCAAATTCACTACACATCAAACTCTTAGAAATTCTTACAAACTTTCAAATCTTAGAATTTCTTAAGACTAGAGTCTAAACACTATAATGTATTTTGTAAACACCTCTGATAGTATATCAAGTGTTCATTCAAATTATATTCTTGTAATCTTAGTTTGTCAGAAGTCTCTTGCTTGTCTGCTTGAGCAATTAGGAAGTCTCTTGAAGTTGTTCTTGAGCATTGTGAAGTCTCTTGCTTTTGTGCTTGAGCATTTGTAATCTGTGTGATTATAGTGAAAAATCTCTTGTAAGTGAATGGGGGACTGGACTACTTCCGGGTTGTGGAAGAAACCAGGATAATTGCCATGCTCAAATAAATATACTAGCACAATATTTGTAAATAATCAAGAGTAAATGGTCACTTTGGTCCCTGGCTCTGCACCTCATTATTACAAAGGTCCCTAACTCAGAACTAAATACAAAGTAGTCCCTGAATGTGCACTTCTGTTATAACTTTAGTCCCTGGCGTTAAATAATTCTGTTAACTAATGATGTGGCAAAGGTTTTATGCTGACAAGGAGTATGAGGTGTCATAGAGGCTAAAGTGAAAGTAAAAAATTGTCACTTTGATCCCTGGACCGAAAATAAATATCCCCGAAAATCAATATCTCTGAACCGAAAATCAATATACCCAAACTCGTCCCAACAAAGTGTTGCTCTTCGTCAAGAATTGGGTCATCTTCCTCAATGGAGTTGTTCTGTGGTTGCGGGAGACTTGTTGTTAGGTCCCTGACTATGCATACTTACGATTAGTTAGGTCCCTGACAGTAAACACTTACTGTCACTAAGGTCTCTGATTGTAAACACTTACATGCACACGACATTTGTCATGCTTCCATGCAATGGCTGCTATTCTACGCCTACAACATTTGTCATGCCTAAAAATGTGACAGCTAACTCTAAATATTAGCTAACAATTCACATAACAGGTTTGACGTTATATCAGTGATGATTATAATAGCTAATATGAAAACAAATATTGAATCAAGTGGCTTAAGTTTTTGTTCTGCAATCATACTGCTAAAATGCACATGCTCAGATAAATATACTAGGACAATATTTGTAAATAATCAATTGAAGTTTAGTTGAATATGTATTCTTGAAACTAATTGAAGGAAAATCGATAGGATTAAAGCAGCGAAAATTAAAATTTTCGATTTTCTTTCCTTAGATCATTACGAATTTGACATGAATCAGTGATGAAACTGTTACCTCTTGAAGTGCAGAAATAGATTTCGATCACAGCCAAGCAACAAGCAAAACCTCGACTGGAGAACACGAACAGTTCTCCTCTGGTTCCCAGTGCTAGCCAAGCAGTCAGAAGTTGAGAGAAAACTAGGGTTTGATTTTTGCCTTTAGGGTTTCTCAAAAGTGTAACTCTGACTTCAGCACAAGAGTTCTATTTATAGAACTACTTGTGTGCTCTGCAAGTCAAGCAATCACTATTGGGCTTCCGTAAGCCCATTAACCCATCAACTTTCTCTAACTGATTAGCGTTACTTTCTAAATACACCCCATCTTATAAGTCTTACTTATATTTCTCCTTTTGACCGTTCTACTGTGTGTGACCCTATAGGTTCTTGTAATGTTGGCAATAATATTAAATCTTATATTTAATATTATAAACAGTGAGTGGTATCTAACAACACATCACTGCTACCCAAGTAACAAGAATGTCAAGTGATCTGACGAAACATTTTTCCATGATAATGTCTATGTGTACAAATACTCCTTTGTCCTCATATCTTTATTGAACACAAGGCATAGCTTGTGTCACCCATGTATAACTCAATATTTATATTTCTTGATCCCGAAATATACTAAATAACGAATAAGTCCAATATCTCATATCAACTTAATTCGGCATGGCCATGCATTTTACAGCCACAATTCGTCAAGTGGCCTAAAGATACATCTCTTGTTATGAAGGAGGGACAAATCCCATCAAGAACACTCATGTCCCTTAGCATGATTCGTCAAGTGCCCATTAACCAACGTTATGGTTATCTTGTTACATATAACGTTTGAATAGTAATAAAAACACTTGAGTCCACATCTAGGGATCATAGTGGTTTCAGGTCTAAGAGTGGTATACACCATTATCATTCTGAGAATAACTTATGACAATTTCATAACATACTATGTAGTATTCTCACGGTAGATTAATCCAGTATAAATATTACTCCTAATATTTATACCTATGTATAGACTTAATATCTCATATTCATGACACATGAGATGCGGTCATCAGTCTACATACATAATAGTCTCCAAGCTTTATTATTATCCCGATTTATCTTAAAGCTTGACTACGGATACTTTTTATAATAGTGTTCTTTCTGTTAATGTAATCTCATGATTAAGTCATACTTAATGTTCCATCACATGAACCATCTATTCTAGGGACTTTATTAATTTTATAACAAGTGTAATAAAGAATGCCATATTTTATTTAATAATGGAAATCATGATACATATGATAAGTTTAACATAAACTATTGAACTCTTGGGCTTACACCAACACTAATGATCTTTCTAAAAAAAATGAATTAGTATCATTTGAAGTTAACATCGATATTAAAAGGAAGAAACCATGAGGGAATTCAAGATCTACAAATACATCATTTGGGAAAATGTGATTCATAACGAGATCAGAAAGCCTGAAACAATTCTTCATATTGCTAGAATTGATAAATTGATATAAAATAGGATCATAGTAGGCCTACTTTGTGCTTGTAAGTATGCACAGTTAGGGACCTAACAACAAGTCTTCCGCAACCACAGAACAACTTCATTGAGGAAGATGACCGAGTTCTTGATAAAGAGAAACACTTCGTTGGGACGAGTTTGGGGATATTGATTTTTGGTTCAAAAACCAAAGTGACCATTTTCTACTTTCACTTTAGTCCATGTGACACCTCATACTCCTTGTCAGCATAAAACCTTTGCCACATCATCAGTTAACAAAATTATTTAACGTCAGGGACTAAAGTGATAACGAAAGTGCACATTCAAGGACTATTTTGTATTTAATCCTGAGTCAGGACCTTTGTGACAGCGAGGTGCAAAGTCAGGACCAAAGTGACCATTTACTCATTTTTCTTCTTATCTAAAGACAGAGGAGGTGTAATAACAAATGCCACAAAATAGTCTAGATCCCCAGCTGCCATTTCGACTAACTCATGTTCATGCACTTGAGTAAAGCACCTTGCTTTGAGAAGTCTGAATCTGTTCAAGTAATCATCAACTGACTCAGGGCATTTCGTCGAACGCTAGCCAATTCTTTGAGACTAATCTTCGACTGCCCATGTAAAATTGTTAATGGAATACCCTTTCCAGTTGATTCCAAGTGAATAAAGAATGTGGGGGCAGCGTTGTGAACCATTTGAAAGCGTTCTTGGTAAGAGAACTCGGAAAATATTTCATTTTTAGGTTCTCATTATTTGCTATGTCTCCTGCCTCCGTCAAATAACGGGCAATGTGTTTGACAGTAGATTCATTTGTTTCTCCAGCAAACTTTGTGAACTTGGGGATTTTCCATCCCCTAGGGAATTCAGTTTGCAAGACATATTCAGATAAGGCTGATACAAAATTTGGTATGTGTAGGCCTACATTAAGGCCATTCTGGGCCAGAATTGTTTCGACGAGGTGGGCTATATTATCTTGTCCTCCTAGATTATTCAGTCGGACTTGCCTGACCACTTTGTCTGGGTCTTGGTTTCTATTTACCAAAACGACCTCAGGGTCTTGTTCTACTGCCCCTACAACTGGCTCTTCCACCACTTGGGGTACCGGTGCATGCACCTGGTTTACCACATTATCTCTCCTTCCGCCAATCTGCGGCACTCTAGGATTTGGCGGTTGGACTGGCGCAAAGAAATTGGCAATTCTCGCCATTTGATTAGCCAAGAACTGGTAACTATTGTTAGTGGTCTGGATCATAGGATTAAACATTTTTCCAATTTGTTGGGTCAACATGTTTATCATGTCAAGATTACTCTCGTCCATTTGTTGTCTTAGTGACGCCAAGGACGTCGTAGTCAGCGCAGTTGGAGCGCTTCGACCAGGGATGCTTATTGCAGATCCATGTAATGGTGACAATATGGAATTCACATTGTCTGCAAACATAGACTCATTCGTCCCAAGGCCAGCCATCAAGGTTGTTGGCATGCCGTAAGGGGGATCCCTTCTTGTCATTGAGAGCGAAAACTGTGGCATCGAGGCCCCAAAGGGTCCCGCCAAAGTACTTCTATGTGCATTTTGTATTAATGGTCTAGAGACCAATGGGCTAGCCTTTGTCGATGGGCCGGCGGTCTCTATAACTGCAGGACCAGTTACTGCCGGTATCAACGTAGATGATGGCATAGAGGCTGTAACCCCAGCCAAATTTGGTTGTGTTTGACCACTAACAAGTATTTCTTGTCAAACTTGATGACTTGATTGCGCATTGGATGAGGAAGTGGATGTTGAACCTGCACACACCATTTCAGGAAGACACTTACCACCTCTTAATCGCATACGAAGTAAGATCACAAGTATTTATCTTAAAGAACAAAAACGAAAGAAAAATTCAATTAATATGAACTTTTGACACACAGTGTCCCACCGGGCGTGGCAATTTGTTTACCTTGATTTTTTTGTAAACAACCGCTGGTTATAAGTTTATTGCTTGCGAGATCAACCAGTAATCTCAGGCCATTGTGTGTCAAGTTCGTTTGAAAATCTCTGCATGTTTTTGTATGAAAACAAAGATAATCTTCAAGTTCGATTGCTTGAACTTGTCGAATGGAAAATTGTAGAATAAAGGTAAATTACAAGAATTAATTTAAAGTAAAGTAAATTGCATTGATTCGAAATAAAGGTTGTTCACAAGGATCATACATGATTCGTGACTCTTTTCTCGCTATAACTTGGATACTTTGAGTGTGTAGAATGTTATGTATTTGATTTGTGACCATGTTTTCCTCATGGAAAACTCTTATTTATACTTAAAAAAATGACTGTACAATCATATCCAAACTATAACTGCTACTAACGCCTAGTAACAGAAAGAATAACCTGTTTGAAATTCAAATCATATTCCTTCGACAGCCACGAACTCCGACAATTTGCAAAGGAACCTCTTCAAAAAACAACTGACTCTCAAGTCGTCGAGATATCCTTCGACCAGCTTTATTCCTTCGATCTTGTTGAATGAGCATGCAATCCTAGAAACTTCTCATGTCTAAAAACTTCCCTTTTCTTCCACGTGTTCAGTCAAACCTTAATGACTGCATTTAATATCCTTTATCGAAAATACAGGCTAACACAGTTTGTATGGGAGTGAACAATTTTGTTTGGGAGAAGAGCAATTTTCGTGTTTTTTTAAGAGTAAGAAGCCCATGTTGTTTTCTTTTTTATATTTTCTTCTTAATTACTTATTTGATTATGAAATATTTTTTACTGAAATAATATAATAAAATAATGAAGAAAACATTATTTAGTTAAATCTGGTTGAACCCCAGTCCAATCCTGGTTGAACCTTTTAAACCCTAAACTCATGCCTACATCGATTTAATGTCCAGTCCCGTTTTGATTACCTTACTAAGAAATTGCTAAATCTTACGACTAAAACAATAACGGATTTTTCACCAAGTGCAACCAATTCACTTCCACTGCAACCAATTTACCTCTCTTCCACTGCGTGTGCGTCTGTCATTGATCACGTCGCTGTGCGTTACTTTCCTTTGTTGTCATTGATCATCATTGTTCGTTCGTTTTCGCCGTCGTAGCCATTCCTTTGTCATCACGTTGTCGCTGTTTGCTTTTCTATGCAAATTAGATAATTTTCTATGAAAATTTAATTGATATGTGTATGATTGTTGGCTACTTTGTCAATTTTTCAATATTTTTTCATCTTGTTGGCGATAAGTTGCATATATTCAACTTAATGTTGTGCTTTAAGTTCCATAATTAGTCAATTACTACAGGAAGTTTGCTTTTGATATGCTAGTTTTTTTTTTTTTTTGCTAGCTACTTGATTGCATAGTCTTTAACTCACGTTTGTCCCTGAAAAATATTTTAATTTTTGGGCTGCTATCACCAAAGTGGCTGTGTAATAAAAGGAAAAGAATGTGGCTGAATGAAGAGTTGTAGGGATATGAGTCACTACCAACGAACTTGTAATGAGCAGTGGGTCTTTTTTAGAGCAGTCGGTCTTATGAAATCACGACAGGTAGGCAACTTATTTTTTATGCTTAAATGCACTTTTTCCCCTATCTTTCAAAACGTTGCGATTTTAGCTTCTTAATAAAAAAATAAATAAAAATTTTGCCTTCTACATTTAGGAAAATATGTTTTTTTTTGACCCTATAACTTTAAAGAAATATTCTCTTTTGGCCCTCTATCTTTTGTAAAATAAGATCTTTTGACTTTTTATCTTTACAAAAAGTTGCAATTTTGGCCCCCTGTTTTTTGACACGTGGTGTCTTCTCAACAGCTTTGCAACGTTTTGTAAAGTTAAGAAGTAAAATTGTTATTTTTTAATTATCACTTTGGTCATTGAACCGAAAATCAATATCTTTAAACCAAAAATTAATATCTCAAACTCGTCAAACGAAGTGTTGCTATTGATCGATAATAAGTTTTTTTTGACAAATAATAAGAATAAGTTATTTGTAAATTAGTTTTCTTTTAAGACAGAGAGCCTTGAAAACGTAACATTGAAGACTGTCTTCTATCCTCTCTACGACGGTGAAGCGAAGCTAACTGCACGACGGTGAACAGTGAAATGAGTACGAAGAAGAATGGCTCCGTTTCTGTGATTTTTTCCAACCCTAAAGTTCTTGATTGCTCCAATTGTTTTCAACTCTTAACTATTCCACTCTTTCAGGTATATTTGCATTTCATTATATCAATTTGTTGTCATATTTGGTGTCGTATGTGTGTATGTATGTTTCTGTTGATCAACTAACTGTGATACCATTCACATATATTAACCTCTCTATTAATAACAAAACAACCATTTTGGTCCTCTCTATTAATAACAAAACAACCATTTTGGTCCTGAGTGACTTTGCACCTCGCTGTTACAATGGTCCATGCGATAAAATACAAAATAGTCTCTCGTGTGTACTCTGTTAGTCGGTCCTTGACATTAAATTGACAGTTAAAAGCTTTGTGACAGACAAGGATGTATCACGTGGATTAGAGTCACAGTGACAGAAAACAATTACAAATTATCTGATAAAATCCCCAAATCCCTAAATCCTAAAATCCCAATTCATTCCTCCCTTGTTCAATTCTAAATCTGTAACCATTCTCCTTCTTCTTCCTCCTCATCCCAATGCAAAATAGTACAATTGTGTTTTAAACTGATTAATGTGAAGTTCTGCCATTAATGGTTCTTAAATTCATTGTGTTTGCTGAATTCTCTGTTCTTAAACCACAAAGGCATATCATGTTTACTTAATTTTGAAATCAGCTTAGGATATAATGCATTGTCTCAACTCTCAACATTCCGGAAAATTGATACAAATGGGGGACAAGTTAGAAGATCTGAGTGGAACTTCATTTAACAATTGTACTATTTTGCGTTGGGATGAGGAGGAAGAAGGAGAATGGTTACAGATTTGGAATTGAACAAGGGAGGGATGAATTGGGATTTTAGGATTTAGGGATTTGGGGATTTGAACTGAGAATTTCTAATTGTTTTCTGTCACTTTGGTCCCTAGATCCACGTCATACACCCTTGTATGTCAAAACAATTGCCAGCTCAGCTTTTAACAGCCAATTTTAATGTCAAGGACTTAATTGGCTAATAGAGGTAATACATCCAGGGTCTATTTTACATTTTGTTCTGAGTCAGGGACCATTGTGACAGCGATGTGCATGGTTAGGGACGACAATGGCTATATCCCTTAATAACAAATGAGGTCTATTTAACAAATCACTTATACTGTTTTTTAAAGGGTTGAATGCATTTTTTTTCCTGCCATTTGAGCTATTTTTGGTTTATTACCTTGGTAAAAAAGTCTGATGAGATTCTAACTTTGTAATTTAAAGATTCTTCTCATTTAACCTTTGTGAGATCAATTTATAGAATTAAAGATGCTTTTGCCCCTTGTCTTTTAATCAAATTTCGGTTTACCCGTTGCCACATCATCTGTTTTGTATGGACGGTCCAATGCCACAAAGGTCTAAAAGAAAAAAATCTTTAAATTACAAATTATAATGTTGGAATAAAAAATATTATAGAGGGTAAACCGGAATTCACTTTAACACTTTTTTAAATGCTTGGATGAGTTATTTTAATTCTTGGAGGCTAATACTTATTTACTTTACATTAGGTTTTAATATTAGTAACAGAGAAATAAATTATGAATGTCTTTAATTTTGTATATCCTTGTAGTTTTGAGCTTTTATAGGTGTTTGGTATGAATTTCTTGTATTGTTTACCTATACTTCGATATAGCGGCTACATGCTATACCGCTACAGTGTTTTGGGGCCCAGTCGCAATCCGTCGTTGAGTACATAAATTTTGAGATGAAAAAATTTAAAATGATTAACTTTATGTTGGTTATACTTTTGAATGCAGAACTTGCTAACAAGCCTTACAAACAAATATCTTATTTCATTCTAGCAAATGCTTCAAAGTCTAATTTGATGGTTTTATTTTTCTGTTGCAATTCAGTGTGATAATGGCCATATTGTTTGCTCTACCTGCTGTGATAAACTTAGGAACAAGTGTCAGAAGTGCTCATTGCACATTAGCTCAAAACGTTGTAAAGCCATTGAGAATATATTGCAATCTATGGAAATCTCATGTCCGAATGAAAAATATGGTTGCAGGGAGACAATAAGTTACAGTGGAAAGAGGAAGCATGAAGAAGAATGTATCCATGAGCCATGTTACTGCCCCCTTTCAGGTTGTGACTTCGTTGCATCATCAGAAGTGCTGTCCAGCCATTTCAGCCATAAACATGGGGATTCTCAAAACAAATTTTCTTATGATCACTTCTTCATTGTCTCCTTGAATTCTAATGATGAAACCGTTATTCTTCAAGAGAAAAACGATGGCAGATTATTTATCCTAAAAAATAATACTATGCTTTTGGGAAACACAGTCAATATTTGCTGCATTGGTCCAAACTCTTCTGAGTACAAGTATAGTTATGATATATTGGCTAGGTCTCAGATAAGTAAGCTGGAATTACACTCTTTTGCGAAGAATGTCCAACGAGTTACTTTAGAAACTCCTTCATCAGAGTTCCTTGTGATTCCATTTGGTTCTTCTGAACCTCTGAAGATAAAAATTTGCATAACCCCCATTGTACCTCCTATATCCTTTTCTTTACTTTGTTTTTTCCCCTATTAAAGTCTTATTATTTTCTTCTATGTTTTAAATTTATAATCTAGCATTTTATCTCAAATTCATCAGTTATTCAAATGCAAAAAAAAAGGTTGTTCGTGATTTCTCTTTTCGGATCAGTTGTTGGAATATCAGTCTCAAATTTTTATTTATTTATTTGATCATTAATTTTTTTTTTTGCCTTGTTGTGCTGTAATAAAGGTTGCATGGGTTTTTGTTTTCTTTCTGTTGCTTTTATCATTGATCAATGTGTTGCCAATTGTGGTGCAGTTGCAAATATTCATAAAGACCCTGGATGGAAAGGTGATCCCCTTGAGGGTTAAGAGTTCAGACAGCATATGCTATGTGAAGAACAAGATTTTTGACATAGAAAAGTACCCAGTGATCGATCAACGTCTGATCTTTTCCGGTAAGCAACTTCATGACTGCCAGACCATTGCCAATTGCAACATCGAAGAGAAGTCAACCATCTTTCTTGTCTTCCGCCTTATTGGGGACTAGACGACAGCCGCACCATCGCTGATTACTACATCCAAGAGCAGGCTACCGTCAACCTCATCATCCGCCGCTATCAGCAACCCGTAATGAAGACAATCACCCTATAAGTAGAAAAATCATATATTATTGATAACATTAGAGTATGACTTTTGTATTTCTTATTAAGGATTTGACTTTTGTTCTTTTTGTTTTGTCTTGAGCTGTATAATGATTATTTTTTACTGGGGATGATTTTCAGCAATTAAATTTTCAACACTAGCTCACATGGATACATGCAGTGACTCATGCAGTAGAGACTGATATAATCTTAATTGCAACACTCCCTGTGGCTGAAAAAGTTTAAGATTTAATATGTTTTGGAAAAAGTTTAAGATTATTAGAGTCAAGTCAGATTGTTAGTTAATACTCTGAGGTTTCTAAAGCTTTGACTAAAGCTATGTTTAGATTTGGTGAAGTGGTTTGGTGAAAGTGGGCTCTGAGAACTGAACAAGCAGGATTATTAGTGATGATAGTATTTGTGTTGAAAAATGATGATGATGACTGCATTGTATTTAAGAGTGTGACTATGCTAAATTGCAGGTTAGAGGCAGAAGATAAAATGTTACTTGTTGATTCTTGCAACAGTATGAGAACACAGTTTGATTTGGAGGCCATACAGTATCCCATTCCATTCCATTCCTTTTTAACAAAACCAAACAATGGAATCTGGATCTATCCCATTCCATTCCACCACTCTCCACCAGTCCAATAGTTGATTGTCTTTTACTGGCCCATGATATCAGATTCTCACCAAGAAATTGACAATTTCCACTGGTTGATTTTCTTTAAATCCTATCACCAGCATAATCAACATCACAAAATCCAACCAACTTATAATCTAAGGATTTCTTATAAAGAAGTCCAAGATTAGTTGTTCCTTTAAGATACCTGAAGATTCTCTTAACAACAGTTAAATGAGATTCTCTAGGATCTGATTGGAATCTTGCACATAAGCATACACTAAATAAAATATCTGGTATAGAAAATGTTAAGTATAACAAGGAACCTATCATACCTCTATACATGCATTGGAGTAGTCATTGCTTTACAGTCTTCAAGATTGAACTTCTTCAGAAGCTCCTTTGTATACTTTGACTGATGAACATAAACTCCATCTTTCCATTGGTTGATTTGAATTCCAAGAAAGAACTTCAATTCTCCAATCATGCTCAGTGTCATTAGTAGAACCAAAAATTATGTCATCAACATAAATCTGAACAATTAAGATGTCCTTCTTAAGTGTTTTTCTGAATAGTGTAGTGTCAACTTGTCCTCTTACAAAATCATTTTTAATTAAGAAATTACTTAGTCTTTCATACCAAGCTCTTGGAGCTTGTTTGAGACCATATAGTGATTTCTTAAGTTTAAAAACATGATCTAGGTGTTTCAGATCTTCAAAACCAGGAGGTTGCTTGACATACACTTCTTCATAGATAACACCATTAAGAAAAGCACTTTTAACATCCATTTGATATAATGTGATGCCATGATTTACTGCATAAGAAAGAAGTAACCTGATTGCTTCCAATCTTGTAGCTGGAGCAAAAGTTTCAGTATAGTCAATTCCTTCTTGTTGATTGTAGCCATGTGCTACAAGTCTTGCTTTGTTTCTGACTACCTCTCCTTGCTCATTAAGCTTGTTTCTGAACACCCATTTTGTTCCAATAATGTTGTTCTGAGGTGGTCTTGCGACCAGATCCCAGACTTCATTTCTTTGAAATTGATTTAGCTCTTCTGGCATTGCAACTATCCATCCATCATCTGATAATGCTTCATCAACAGAAGTAGGTTCAATCATTGACAATAGACCCAACAAAGAATGTTCTTGTCTGAAAGATGATCTGGTCCTTCTTGGACTATCCTCGTTTCCAATGATTAACTCTTCTGGATGTGAAGACTTATCTTTTGGATGGATTTGCTTTTTGAGACTCATCATGAATTTCTTCAGAAGCTTCTTGATCTGGATTAGCTTCTGGAGATGTATCAGTTTCTGGAAGGGTGTCAACTTCTGGAGAGTTATCAGCTTCTGAACTTTCATCTGACTCTGGATTCTGACTAGGTTCTGAAGCATCTTCTGATAACTGAATATCTGCAAAACTTTCAACTAGCTTTGATATTTTACTATCAGACTTCTTGTCATCAAATCTGATGTTCATTGATTCTTCAACAACAAGTGTTTCAGAATTATACACTCTGTATGCCTTGGATCTTCCAGAGTAACCTAAAAAGATTCCCTTTTGAGCCTTGGCATCAAATTTCTTTAGATAGACTTTGTTGTTCAGAATGTAACATGTACATCCAAACCGATGAAAGTAAGAGATACTTGGCTTTCTTTCTTTGAATAGTTCATATGTTGTTTTGTTCAGAAGTGGTCTAATATAGATTCTGTTCTGAACATAACATGATGTGTTTATAGCTTTTGGCCATAAGTAATTTGCAATGTTAGATTCATGTGAAATTCTGGCAGTTAATGACCAGAACAAAGAAACAGAGCACGATTTTTTGCAAAAGAGAGCACAATCAAACAAGTTCAGAAGCAGTAATTAAAAGTGCAGAAATATAAAGAACACACAGAATTTGTTAACCCAGTTCGGTGTAAACACCACCTACATCTGGAGGATACCAATCCAGGAAGGAAATCCACTATAGGAATTAATCCAAAGACTCAGACACAGACCCCCTGTTCCCAGCCTAAGCAATCAATCTCCACTAGTCTGATTTCTACTCAGGAGCACCACCTAAGTATTAGAACACTACTAACTTCCGAATTACTTAATCACAACCCAGTGATCAGCAACTTCTGAAAAAAACTTAAAACAATGAAGACACTCTTCAACACAAAGACATCATTCGTACTTAAAAGTTTTGAATGATTTACAACTCAAACACAGTCTAAACCAACTCAGATGAGTGGTGTACAATCAAAGCCTAAGCTTACAAAAAACTCAAAAAAACTCTTAAGAATAAAATATGTATTGACTCTAGCAATCTTCAATAGCAGCACATCTTCTTAAATAGGCTTCAGCAAGCAGCATAATTCTGAACCCAATCTTCTTCAATTGATATGATTCTGAATTATGAAAGGCTTGAAAAGGAAACATATATTTCTGAATTCTATCTTGCAAAGATTCTTCAGCAAATATAATCAAACATAAACACGAAGCAAATCTTCTTAAGATCTTCAACAAATTAATCAGCCTTCTAGAAATCAAATGCCTGAATAAATCTTCAATTAATCTTCAATAGATACGCATAAAAAGAATCAGATTTAATGCAAAAATCCAGCTTCTGAAATCAGCTGCTGAAGTCCAGCTTCTGAAGTCCAGCTTCTGAAGGTCAACGCTGGTCAACGTCTGAACAGTACGTCTGAAGTACTGTTCAGCGTCTGAAGGCCATTTCTGCGTCTGAAGGCCAAAACAGCGTCTGAAGGTCCAATCTGCTTCTGAAGGCCATTTCAGCTTCTGAACCTCCTCAAATCCAATTTCTTGCTTCTGAAGACTTCTTTAATATCTGGAGACGCATTGCTTAAGCACTTTGATTTTACCAAACAATGTAGCCAATCTCAAATAACCAACAATCTCCCCCTTTGGCAAATTTTTGGCTAAAATCAAATGCTTCAAAAACACAAGTCCTTCATTCATCACAAGTAATTAACCATGAAGAACTCCACATAATCCAAACATAGCAGCAGAGATAGCAGCGGTCAAAAAGCTATGTTAAACCAATACAAAACAGCTTCATGTTCATCTCATAATCACACAAACACATCCTGACATCCTGAAGCACACAAGCCAACTTCAGATCATCTTCTGATACTTCTCAGTCTCTGATCATCACATGAACACTCCCCCTGAAGCTTCACAAATAAACAAACACACCAGCTTCTTAAAACAACTCCCAGAAAACAAACAACACTCTCCCTGCAACTCAGCACACAAACAGCACTCCCCCTTAATTCTGAACAGCAGTACATTCCGAGAATAAGCTTCTGAAACTATAACACTTCACAACTCAAGAACTTGATTTTTATGCACTCCCCCTGAGACACAAACTCCCCCTCAAGCATATCTTCACATTTCTTGTTGTAATGCATCTGAATTCTGAGCAACTCTGTCAGCTTCTGAATTCTGAGCAAACCAGTCCACTTCTGAAAAGTCTGAATTATGAACAAGACACACTCTGAACAGCTACATTCTGAATCTAAGCACAAGTTTTTCTCCCCCTTTTTAGCCACAAAATTTTGACAAAACTCCATCATATAGGGAACAAAAACTAAATATGAAACACAAATCCTCAAAACTGAATGAATATCAGACTCAGACTCAGGATCACACTCAGCATTTGCAAATCTGGCAGGTACTTCATCTTCCTCACATCCAGTTTGCTGTAATTGCTATAACTCCTCATGCAGACAAACTTTTGAAGAATTACAAACAGTAACATTCCTCTTCACATCAAGGCTCTCTTCTAGCATAGACATCCAGTGATTCATTTGAAGTTCAAGATGTTTCAGCTCCTTGTAAACTTTGTCTTCATTGACCTTAACTTTGGGTTTCACAGACTTGACTTTCTTCAAACCCTTCATGTTTAAATGCTCAGGCTTTTGATGACAAATTTTGTCTTCTTCTTCAGACATCCACAAATAGCAATTATCTTTTGATCTGCAGCCCTTCATTAGAACCTCACCTTCTTGACCAGTTACCAAACATTCTTTCTTGTTGAAATTCACCTTCAAGTTTTGATCACACAATTGGCTGATACTGATCAGATTTGAAGTTAATCCTTTAACTAATAACACATCATTCAATTTTGGTAATCCATCACTGATTAAGTCTCCAATTCCCAGAATCTCACCTTTTGCTCCATCACCAAAAGTCACATATCCACTGGTGTAAGGTCTTATATTTTCCAGAAATTTACTAACTCCAGTCATGTGTCTAGAGCAGCCACTGTCAAAGTACCAGTCTTTCCTAGATGATGCTTTCTGAGAAGTGTGAGCCATTAGACCAATACTATTACATTTAGGTTCCCAAACCTTCTGAACATTGGTTCTTTTTGCAGCAGGTTCAACTCTTCTGTACTGAAAATGCTCAGGATAACCATACAGCTTGAAGTAGAATGGTTTTATATGCCCCTTCTTTCCACAGTGATGGCAAACCCAAGGATGATTTCTCTTCTTTCTGTTGGACTTCTGAGGTTGCTTCTGGGGTTGCTTCTGAGCTTGCTTCTGAGGTTTCATCTTAGATGTCCCAACCATAGGATCATAGGTCTCAGTAGCAGGAACAAATTTTTTAACTGGATTTTTCTGCTTGAAGTTCAGACTCTCATCCACAAATCCTAAGCTCTTTTGCTTCCCTTGTTTCTGATTTTCCAAAATCTCCTCCAGCACATCAGTAGCAGTATTCATCATCCTGACCTGCTTTTTCATGTTCTCAAGCTGGGAATTTAGTTGGCTCACCTCATCTTTAAGATCAGAAATCTGTCCTAAATGATCACACCTTTCAGACTGAAGTTGAAAGACAGTCTCCTTCTGATTCTCTAATAACTTGCACAGTTCTTGATTTCTGAGATATAATTCTTCATAAGAAACAACTGGTTCCTCAAAAACTAATTCTTCATCACTGGCTTCAGACTCTGATGAAGTTTCAGTCTCTGATGATGTTTCAGACTCTGATAGACCTTCTGAAACCATAAAAGCAGCAACATGTTTAGCTGACTTACTCTCTACCTCTCCTTCTGAGTCTTCATCTGACCAAGAAACAGCTAGGCTTTTCTTCTGCTTCTTGAGAAAAGTGGGATATTCTGACTTGATGTGTCCATAGCCTTCACACTCAAAGCACTGCACACCCTTTGCTTAATTGCTCTTCTCATCACTTTGTTGCTTATTGTTGTTGTGTCTGAAGTTCTGACCTTTGGATTTAGATTTCCTGTCAACATGTTTCAGAATTTTGTTGAACTGTTTCCCCACCAACACAAGTGCTTCTGATAAGTCTCCATCATCCTTATCACACTCTTGTTCATCCTCAGCTTCAGTATTAACAACAAAAGCAATTCTTTTCCCTTTCTTCTCAGTCTGTTTACAGAAAGCAGTTTCAAAATTCAGCAGAGATCCAATCAAATCCTCAATCTTCATAGTGGAGATGTCATGAGCTTCCTCAATAGCTGTCACTTTCATATCAAATCTTCTAGGTAGTGACCTGAGTATTTTTCTGACTATCTTCTCATCTGACATCTTCTCTCTAAGAGACTCAAAAGAATTAACCATGTCCAGGACATCCATATAGAAATCTTGAATGTTCTCATCCTCCATCATCTTCAAGTTTTCAAATTTAGTTGTGAGTAGCTGGAGTCTAGACATCTTAACCTTTGAAGTTCCTTCATGAGTGGTCTTCAGTATCTCCCAAGCATCCTTGGCAATGGTACACTGCTTGATCAACCTGAACATGTTCTTGTCCACTCCATTGAATAGTGCATTTAAGGCTTTGGAGTTTCCAAGAGCCAGATCATCTTCAGCCTTTGTCCATTCTTCTTCAGGTTTCAACACTTCAGTTTTATTCCCATCTTTATCCAACACAACTGGATGATCCCAACCTTTTAACACTGCTTTCCAGGTTCTGCTGTCAATGGATTTCAGAAAGGCACACATTCTAGACTTCCAATATTCATAATTTGTGCCATCCAGTAGAGGTGGTCTATTGACATATCCTCCTTCCTTGTCCATTCTTGCCAGAAAAGACTTCCCTGGAGCTCACCCAAATACAGGCAGGGTGCCTGCTCTGATACCAATTGAAATTCGGGCAGTTAATGATCAGAACAAAGAAACAGAGCACGATCTTTTGCAAAAGAGAGCACAATCAAACAAGTTCAGAAGCAGTAATTAAAAGTGCAGAAATATAAAGAACACACAGAATTTGTTAACCCAGTTCGGTGTAAACACCACCTACATCTGGAGGATACCAATCCAGGAAGGAAATTGTCATACCCCATTTTTGACTCGTTTTTATTTCATTTCTCTCGTCTTTTAGGCCGGAAATTTTCGTCGTTTCAGACGAAATTTCGGCAGGGAGGTATTTTAAAATACCTCATTTTTTGTTCCGAAGGCGACCGTTTTTATTTTATTTATTATTATTTTTATCATTTATTATTTTTCTTATTATTTTTAGTTTACTCTTTTTTTCTTTTTATTTTAGTGTTTTTCTTTTCTTTTTATTTTCTTTATTTTCGTTTTTTACTATTCATAATATTTTAATTTTACTGTCAATTTTTTAATTTAGTCATTTTGGTCCATTTTTCAGTCCAAGGCCCAGAGGGGCAGTTTTGTCATTTTCGTTTTACCCATTATTTTACTATAAATAGCAATTAATGGTACTGTTCAGGGTCAGAAAAAGTCAGCCAATCAACAGTACACCCAATCAGAAAAGTAGTCAGAATCACAACTCTCAAAACCACCATACACCACCAACACAACCACCACAAAAAACATTCCGGCCACCGGAAAACTAAAAATCCAAAAAATTCACACATCACAACACACAGTTACGAACCACACACGCGGCCAGGCTTTCCTCAACACAACAAGCAATCCAAACAACCCAGAATCCAAGCAAAATCTCAAACCCAAATTCCTACGGTTCAAAATTTCACAAACCCCTAACTCAAAAGTTCAAAAACCGAACCGGATTCATCCAGAAACCAAGAGACACGAAACCACCGAATACCAACACAGTGACATAACACCGAATCACAAATAGGATCCAAACAGTTCGAACCAAGTCCAAAAAACAGTACGAGAGAGAGGTAGTTTTTTCGAATTCAAGTCTAGATCT
Source organism: Medicago ruthenica (assembly GCA_018208015.1). Taxonomy (NCBI): domain Eukaryota; kingdom Viridiplantae; phylum Streptophyta; class Magnoliopsida; order Fabales; family Fabaceae; genus Medicago; species Medicago ruthenica. The sequence continues at coordinate 39,028,140 of CM031375.1, read as the reverse complement.
AGGCTTTTCTAGTACCGATTTCAAAAAAATAAGGTTGGATTTGCAAACTAGAGAAAAAAGGATGTTAGAATATGTGATTTGTTTTTAAAAAAGGGAAGATTCTACTTCCGGTGCGGCGGCGCCGCCACCCATGGCCGGCCAGCCACCGCACCAGGAAACCTTTGCTGGCCGTGAAATGTAGAGAGAGGTTAGAGAGCTTTTTAGATTCTGAAAACATAGAGAGAGAAAAGAAAGGAATTATGATGATTTTTGAGGGTTAAAGCCCTTTTATAATACTGTTTTTTTTTCTCTCCTCTATGCGCGCGTGCTCTGTGTTTCCATGGACTCTCAGGGAATGGCCGTAGGATCCAAGATCTAACGGTCATTTTTACCCCCTGTTTATTATCAGACGCGCTGCACCCTTTTATTTTACCATGTTCTGCTCTCTCTACGGCCTCTGGATCTAAATCAAGTGGCTAGAACTCTGTTTCTCAGGATCAAATCTGGGCGTCTCGATCAATCTGACGATCCAGATTTGATCTATTAAGCCCACAGTTTTATTTTGAGCCCATTTTTCTTTTTCTGTTTCTCTACTCATTTATTCTCTGCACCTCCCCTTTTAATTCTGCACCCCCCTTCTTCTTCCCTATTCTTTTATTTTTATTTCTTTTTCTTGCAACTTTTTTTTATTTTCTTTTTTATGCAATTTATTTATTGCTTTTAATCTCTAGTACTCATGCATTTTTTTTTATTTTTTTTTTTTATGCACCATATTTATTTTATGTCTTGCATTTTATTTTCTTTTTATTTTATGCATCATATTTAATTTTATGCTTTGCATTTTTATTTTCTTTATTTATTTTCCAGCACCATATTTTATTTTCCGTCTTGCATTTTATTTTCCAGCTCCATATTTACTTTATGTCTTGCATTTTATTTTCTTTTTTTATTTTATGCATCATATTTACTTTATGTATTGCATTTTTTTTATTTTTAGCATCATATTTATTTTTATGTCTTGCATTTTTATTTTCTTTATTTTATCTTCAGCATCATATTTATTTTATGTCTTGCATTTTATTTTTGTTATTTATTTTATGTACCATATTTACTTATTGTTTTGCATTTTATGCATTATTTTATTTCCTTTTTAGTATATTTACTTTAATGCAATTTTATTATTTTGTCATTTATTTTATTGCAATTAGAATGTATCTAGGTCCAATGTAAATAAAAATATAAATGAGAATATGCACCGACACCACATTTATTTTTTTATGCTTTATGTCGAGGACGTTAGCGTAATTTGGACCGTATCCGAGGAAAAGGACCCTCACTTGATCCAACGTCATTTTGAGGGATCCGGTGTGTTTAGATATCTCAGCATAACTTAGTCTCTGGACCTTAGGACTTAATCAAAACAATTTTCATAAAAAAGTAAAAAAAGTCAAAATCCAAAAACATTTTATAATCAAAAATTTCAAAAAAATCAATCTTTTATCTTTTCTTTCTTAATCAAATTTTTAATCAATCTTTAATCAATCAAACTTGTTTTCTTCAAATTAAAATCAATCAAACTCACCTCTTTTTTATTCTTCTATGCCTTTACGGCCTCTCATCTTTCTTAAAACCTTTTTCAAACTTTAAAATTAACCAAAACAAATCACTCAGCTTTTTACCCCGAACTACGTGATTTTGATCCCGCTCGGGTACGTAGGCAAAAGACTTTGTCTTTCCAAATCAATAAAAATAACAAAAACTTTTTCCTTCTTTCTTTTCATCACTTTAATCTTTTCACACTTAGGCATTTATTTACAAACAAATAATTAATTTAGCATAAAGATAAAATAAGCAAGAGGTTCCTATAGAGTACTATAGACGTTTAGGGTGCTAATACCTTCCCTTTGCGTAACCAACCCCCGGACCTTTGATCTCTAAAAAATAGGGTTTTTCGAACTTTCTCCCTTTTCCTCGGAAAAATAAAAGATCGGTGGTGAAATTAAAATTGCGAGTCAACGCTAATTAATAGCTTGATATCCAAAAATCACCGCGACAGAAAAATGGCGACTTCACTGGGGACAAAATCCTAAGTGGGTTAAACCTATCTTGCTTTTCTTTATCTTTATGCTTTATTATTGTTTGTAATTGTAAGTACATGCTTAAGTGTTTATCTTTTTACGTGAGTGGTGAGATAAGTCCTATACCCGGACTTGAGGGAAACATAAGATAGGATGGGGTATAATCAACGTGCCATACCAGGAGTAGTCTTGGGTTTTGGTACATGTGATAACCCCGCTCAATGGAGGTCTCTTAAGAGTAGTACCATGTCAACATGAGTAGTCGTGTTTGGCATTGCTATTTTTAAGTGACCTATGAAGTTGAGGACCTTTAGTTACCTAACCCATCTTGGCCTTTTAGGACGTAGTGCGGTGGCTAATCAAGAGTAGTCTTGAGTTGGTCGATACGCGATACTACACTCAAACGAGACTTTCTTACGAACGTTGTTGGACCGGGAGTAGTCCCGTAACCTGACAATATTCGGAAGTGGTCAATGACTTTGGGAACTTGGTAGAACCCGTGATACAGGTACATGTGAAACCATAGTCCTTACCAAATGGCGTGATTACCCTCAGCTCCAACATTACGAACTTAACCTCACCATGTTTTCTCCGTTCCTTTAGCATAACCATGCATACATGCACTCATTCATAAACATTTTTCTCATCAAGTATCGAAGGACTTAGACAAGTTTTGTTGTAAACATCGTAGGAATGAACTTCACAAAGAGGAACACTCAGAAGTATAACTTCAAAGACCCGGATTTGACAAATTTACGGAAGCTAGGTTCTTTGGTTACTAGTCCAGACGACTTCCGAAAGCGCTATGGGAATTTGCTCAGCATCCTCAAGACAAATGTTGAAGAGGGGATCCTTAACACCTTGGTCCAGTTCTATGACCCTCTCTATCACTGTTTCACGTTCCCAGAATACCAGCTTGTCCCTACTTTGGAAGAATACTCTTACCTAGTTGGATTACCGGTGCTTGACAAGTTACCTTTCAGTGGCCTCGAACCAACTCCTAAACCTGTAACTATCGCCGCAGCCCTCCACCTCAAAACTTCCGACATAACCAGTAACCTTACTACCAAAGGAGGCTTCCAAGGCCTAACTCCCAGTTTCCTCTACCAAAAAGCCCACACCTTTGCCGAAGCCGCCAGTACCGGTGCCTTCGAAGCTATCCTCGCTCTACTCATCTATGGCCTTATACTCTTCCCCAACATCGACGACTTCATCGACATTAACACAATCCAAATTTTCATATCCGGAAACCCCGTCCCCACCTTACTTGCAGACACCTACCATTCCATCCACCACAGAACCCAAAAGAAATGCGGAGTTATCACTTGTTGTGCACCCTTGCTATACAAGTGGTTTACTTCACATTTACCTCAAACCCACCTTTTCAAAACTAATCCAGAGAAAGCCCGTTGGCCTCAGAGAATCATGTCCCTCACTCCAACTGATATCCTTTGGTACCAACCAGCTAGTGACATTGGGGTAATCATCGACAGTTGTGGAGAGTTCCCCAATGTACCCCTCATCAGTACACGCGGAGGAATCACCTATAACCCCACCCTTGCCAGACGCCAGTTTGGATACCCCATGAAGGAAAAACCCAACAACCTCTCCTTAACCGGTGAATTTTACCTCAACCACGAGGACCATGCAGGCATGAGATTGAGATTTGTGCGAGCCTGGCATACTGTTCGTAGGCTTGATAGGAATCAGTTAGGAAGAAGGACGGGTTTTGTACATGGATCATATACTCAGTGGGTTGTCGACAGAGCTTCGATTCTCGGTTTACCCTACCCCCTACTCAGGCATGTGTCCTCAACCGTTCCATCACCATCCTTACCTGTGCCCTTTGATGACAAAGAGGAATGCAACGAGCAGTTGATTCAAATGCGGCTTGAAAGGGATACTTGGAAGAGAAAATGCCAGGAGCTCGAGCGTGAGAATGAGACCTTGAAGGGAAAGCTGGCGCAGAAAGATCATGAGCTTTTTGTTCAGAATCAGAGGATAATTGAGAAGGATGACTTGCTTCGTCGGAAGGACGCTTTGCTCCGCCAGGACGCTAGGAGGAAGAGGAGATTTATGGAGTCGATCTCTAGTGCACATTCGGATTCCGAGGATCCATCTGCTCCAGGAGTTTAAGTTTGACGTCCTTAGGACCTTATGTTTAGATTCTAGCTTCCAAAATCTTTTAGCTTGTAAAAAAAAAAAAAAACTCTTTGTAATATTTCAATGCTTTAGTGAAGTGTTCGATTTATGATGTTTACAATTGCTCTGACAAGTCCTTCGATAATAATTTGTTCTTTTTCTTTTTTGCATAAGCATAAGCATGCATCATGTTGCATTCACAGTTTCCCAAATTGAGTCTCACACCATGTTCACTATTTCAATAAGAGGTTAATCAACCGTCGTCTAAGGAAAGTGGCCCGACGAGTTCTCAGAAAACCGAATCGCATTTACAACACCAGAGCCAATCGAAAGAGGATGGATTTGGTTGAACAGGAGAATCATAATCTCAGGGAAGAGGTTGCTACTCTGCGTGAAGGAATGGATAGGCTGACAGCAATGATGAATGCACTCTTGGCAGCCCAGAACTCTCAAGCTGCCGCCGCTGTTGTAGAGCAGCCTCCTGTGAGCATGGCCCCGTCATCTACAGTGACTTCTCCTCCCCTCTTTATGCCTCCAGGTTGTACATGGGGGATGCCGCCTCCAGTCAGCGGAAGCTCCCAGCCTTTTGTATCTGAAGCTCCACTCTTTGTCACCCAGCAGTCAGCGCCGGTTCCACAACCCGGTACATTTTTCCCTCAAGCTGCCGTAACTTACTCAACACCACTGGTCCATACTATTCAACAAGAGGGTGAACCGATTTACCATGCTGAGAGTGTTGCAGCCTTCGACAAGATGGACGAGCTCCAAGAAAGGTTCGACGGTATGCAAAGAGAAGTTGAAGCTCTCCGGGGAAGGGACTTGTTCGGGAAGGATGCCCGTGAGCTATGCTTGGTCCCGAATGTTACTATCCCTCATAAGTTCAAGGTGCCAGATTTTGAGAAATATAAAGGAAATTCTTGCCCCCGCAGTCACTTGGTGATGTATGCGAGGAAGATGTCCATGTACACTGACAATCACAAGCTGCTTATCCATTTCTTCCAGGACAGCTTGACTGGGGCCGCCTTGAAGTGGTATATGAATTTAGACAGTACAAGCATCCGTACTTTCAATGACCTCGGTGAAGCATTTATCCGCCAGTACAAATACAATCTGGACATGGCCCCAGATCGCGATCAACTCCGGGCAATGACGCAAAAAGAGAAGGAAACATTTAAGGAGTATGCTCAGCGCTGGAGGGAGGTGGCTGCCCAGATTGTCCCACCATTAGAAGAAAAGGAGATGACAAAGATCTTTTTGAAGACTTTGAGTCAGTTCTATTATGAGAAGATGGTTGCAAGCGCGCCGACGGATTTCACTGAGATGGTTAACATGGGGGTGCGACTAGAAGAAGGTGTCCGAGAAGGACGGTTGACTGTGGAGAGTGCCCCTGCCGCAAACAATGCTAAAAAGTTTGGAGGCCATTTCGCGAAAAAGAAAGATCAGGAAGTAGGAATGGTAGCTCATGGCAATCCTCAGCAAAATCTTACTCCATACCGTCAAGTTGCAAATGTTGCATCCTCTACCTCAAACCCAGCCTATCATCAACAGAGACCACAATACCCCTACCAATACCCCCCACAACAACATCCCCCACAACAATATCCTCCACAACCATACCATCAGCCACAATATCCCCAACAACAACAAAATCGCCCTCAAGCCCCTCAACAACCATACCACGCACAAAACCGCCAGAAAACAACCTTCGATCCCATCCCAATGAAATATGCCGACTTGCTTCCCGCCTTGCTAGCAAAAAACCTTGTCCAGGTTAGAGCACCACCCCGTACACCAGATGTTTTACCTGCCTGGTTCCGTCATGATTTGACCTGCTTTTCCACCAAGGGGCCCCAGGTCACGACGTTGAAAACTGCTATACCCTGAAGAATGAAGTGCAGAGGTTAGTTCGGTCCAACCTCCTGTCGTTCAAAGACCAAAATCCCAATGTTCAGGCAAACCCTCTGCCGAACCATGGGTCTACTGTCAACATGATCCAGGAATGTGATGAAGATGGTGTTATTTTGGACGTCCAGCATGTTCGAACCCCTCTAGTACCCATACATATCAAGATGTGTGAAGCAGCTCTGTTTAACCACGATCATACAGCATGTGAAGTGTGTTCGGTGGATGTGAAAGGGTGTCAAGAGGTACAAAAGGACATACAAGGGCTAATGGACAGCAAGGAAGTTGATTGTTACGAGGAAAGATAAGGAAGTATGTGTTATTACCCCTGAGTTTCAGCGTTTGGAAATAAGTTATAACAGTGGGAATCCAGCTGTTACCCCACTAGTGATCAGCTTGCCAGGGCCTATGCCGTATACTTCTCTGAAAGCAGTCCCCTACAAATACAGTGCCACAATGTTGGAAGGAGGGCTGGAGGTGCCTTTGCCCTCCCTGACTCCTGCAACTTCTGTGGACAACATTGCCGATGACAGCAGGGTCCTGAGAAACGGACGTGTTATCCCTACTTTGTTTGCAAAGAAAGCGAAGGATCCGGTAGTGGAGCAGGCGACAGTGAACGACTCCGGTGCGAAGAAAGAAACAGGCCAGTCCAGTGGAACTAGCAAAGCTTCTGACCATGATGAGATTCTAAAGCTGATTCAGAAGAGTGAATATAAGGTGGTAGATCAATTGCTGCAAACTCCATCCAAAATATCTATCTTGTCTTTGCTACTAAACTCTGAAGCGCACCGTGAAGCTTTAATGAAGGTGCTTGATCAAGCTTTTGTGGAGAAGGATGTGACAGTTAACCAGTTGGACAGCATAGTAGGAAATATTACTGCCTGCAATAACTTGAGTTTTAGTGATGAAGAGCTTCCTGAGGAGGGGAGAAACCACAACCTGGCATTACATATATCGGTGAACTGCAAGTCAGATGCTCTGTCGAATGTACTTGTGGACACCGGTTCCTCTTTGAATGTGATGGCCAAATCCACATTAGAGCAACTCTCTTATCAGGGACCTCCTATGAGAAGAAGCGGGGTGGTTGTTAAAGCGTTCGATGGATCAAGAAAGTCTGTTATTGGGGAGGTTGATTTGCCTATCACAATTGGGCCGTCTGTTTTCCAGATTACTTTTCAGGTGATGGATATCCGAGCTGCATATAGTTGTCTCTTGGGTAGGCCATGGATCCATGAAGCAGGGGCCGTGACATCGACTTTACACCAAAAGCTGAAGTTTGTCAGGAATGGGAGATTGGTTACTGTAAGCGGAGAAGAAGCTTTGCTGATTAGTCATTTGTCAGCCTTTTCCTTCATTGGTGCTGATGAAACTGAAGGGACTCCTTTCCAAGGCCTGACTGTGGAAGATAAGGTGCCCGAGAAGAGTGAAGTGTCTTTTCTTACTTGGAAGAGCGCACAGAAAGTTATTCAGGAAGGGACAGGTGAAGGATGGGGAAAAGTTGTACAGTTGCCAGTGAGTAGAAATCGTGAAGGACTGGGATTTGCTGCAGGATCATCAAAGAACGGTACTGGGTCAAGCTCTGTTAGTGGCACCTTTTGTAGGGCCGGTTTCATCAATGACTCGCCAGAGGCCAATGCTATCTCGGAAGATGTTCCCGAAGAAATAGTACCTGCTTTTGTCACACCTGGAAAGTTTGTTCATAACTGGGACGCGGTTGACCTCCCTTCAGTGGTTCACGCGTCAAAGTAATGTGTCTTTGTTTTTCTGTTTGTTTGTTTTTCAAAAAGATCCTTTCGTCTTGCCCAGGACGAAAGTGCAATCATGTAGGGCTATTTTGTATCAAGTACTGCTTTCATTAATAGAAAATGTGGTTTATCCCGACATTTATATTTATTGCTTTTTCTGGAAAATGGTAACACAAAAAACCCAAAAATATTTCATTTTTTTTTCGTTTCTTGTTTTCAATCAATTATAAAAAAAGGTCTGCATTTTCCACTCATTCTCTAAAATCAACCATAAATCATATGCAGACTAAACATCATTGAGCCCGTTGAACACGGTAACCCTGCACTCTCTCCCAACTTCGAATTCCCTGTCTACGAGGCCGAAGAGGAGGAGGATGAGGAAATCCCAGATGAAATTGCTCGGTTGTTGGAACGTGAGAAGAAAACCATTCAGCCTCACGAAGAGTTAGTGGAGGTGATCAACCTGGGAACCGAGGAAGATAAAAGAGAAGTCAAGATTGGGGCATCGCTTGAAGCAACTGTCAAAAGAAGGGTGATTGAATTACTCAAGGAATATGCTGATGTGTTCGCATGGTCATACCAGGATATGCCCGGTTTGGATCCTCGTATTGTGGAGCACCGTTTGCCTTTGAAGCCCGAATGCCCACCAGTCAAGCAGAAACTGAGAAGAACTCGCCCTGACATGGCTCTCAAGATCAAAGAGGAAGTACAGAAGCAGATTAATGCAGGTTTTCTTGTCACATCAGAGTATCCTCAATGGTTAGCCAACATAGTGCCTGTTCCAAAGAAAGACGGCAAGGTCAGAATGTGTGTCGACTACCGGGATTTGAACAAGGCTAGTCCGAAAGATGATTTCCCTTTACCTCACATCGATGTATTGGTTGACAGCACTGCTAAGTCCAAAGTTTTCTCCTTCATGGACGGTTTCTCTGGATACAATCAGATCAAGATGGCAGTTGAAGACAGAGAAAAGACATCTTTCATCACGCCTTGGGGCACCTTTTGCTACAGGGTGATGCCTTTCGGTTTGATAAATGCAGGTGCCACTTACCAAAGAGGCATGACTACTCTCTTTCATGACATGATGCACAAAGAGATAGAAGTGTACGTGGATGATATGATCGTTAAGTCAGGCACTGAAGAAGAACATGTCGAGTACTTACTGAAAATGTTTCAACGACTGAGAAAATATCAACTCCGCCTGAATCCCAACAAATGTACTTTTGGTGTTAGATCTGGAAAACTCTTGGGTTTCATTGTTAGTCAGAAGGGTATTGAGGTAGATCCTGACAAGGTCAGAGCTATCAGAGAGATGCCTGCTCCACAAACAGAGAAACAAGTGAGAGGATTTCTTGGACGTTTGAATTACATCTCCCGTTTCATCTCGCACATGACAGCCACATGTGGGCCCATATTCAAGCTGCTTCGGAAAGATCAAGGTGTTGTTTGGACTGAAGATTGTCAAAAGGCTTTCGATAGTATCAAGAATTATTTGCTAGAACCTCCAATTCTTATCCCTCCAGTTGAAGGAAGGCCTTTGATCATGTACTTGACTGTGTTGGAAGATTCTATGGGTTGTGTGCTCGGACAACAAGATGAGACCGGGAGAAAAGAGCATGCCATTTACTACTTGAGCAAGAAGTTTACAGATTGTGAGTCCAGGTACTCCCTGCTTGAGAAAACTTGTTGTGCATTAGCCTGGGCTGCCAAGCGTCTTCGTCACTACATGATTAACCACACCACCTGGTTAATATCCAAGATGGACCCGATCAAGTATATCTTTGAGAAACCCGCTCTGACAGGAAGAATTGCTCGTTGGCAGATGTTGTTGTCCGAGTATGATATTGAGTACCGCACCCAGAAGGCAATCAAGGGTAGTGTTCTTGCCGATCATTTGGCTCACCAGCCAATTGAAGACTATCAACCCATCAAGTTTGACTTTCCTGATGAAGAGATTATGTATTTGAAGATGAAGGACTGTGATGAACCATTGCCTGGGGAAGGTCCAGATCCCGAGTCTAGATGGGGCATGATATTTGATGGAGCAGTGAATGTCTTTGGCAACGGAATTGGGGCAGTTATTATCACTCCTGAAGGTAATCATCTTCCTTTTGCTGCAAGGTTACAGTTCGATTGCACCAACAATATGGCAGAATATGAAGCATGTATCCTGGGCATTGAAGAAGCCATTGCCTTGAGAATCAAGAACCTTGACATTTACGGGGATTCAGCTCTCGTAATCAACCAAATCAAAGGAGAATGGGAAACTCGCCACCCCGGGTTAATTCCATACAAAGATTATGCAAGGCGTTTGTTAACCTTCTTCAACAAAGTGGAGCTTCACCACATCCCTCGTGATGAGAACCAGATGGCGGATGCGTTAGCAACTTTATCCTCCATGTATGAAGTAAGTCACCGGAGAAATTTGCCAACAATCAGAATTCAGCACCTCGAGAGGCCCGCTCATGTGTTTGCAGTCGAAGAAGTTGTGGATGATAAGCCATGGTTTCATGATATCAAGTGTTTCCTCCAGAGTCAGGAGTATCCACCCGGAGCATCCAACAAAGACAAGAGAACTTTGAGAAGATTGTCTGGTAATTTCTTCTTGAATGGTGATGTTTTATACAAAAGAAACTTTGACATGGTACTCCTTAGGTGCGTAGACAAGCAAGAAGCAGAACTTTTGATGCATGAGATACATGAAGGCTCTTTTGGAACTCACTCCAATGGACATGCAATGGCTAGGAAGTTGTTGAGAGCAGGTTATTACTGGATGACTATGGAGACAGATTGTTGCAAAGCATGCCAGGAAGTGCCACAAATGTCAGATTTATGCTGACAAAATTCATGTACCACCAACTACGCTTAATGTTCTTTCTTCTCCATGGCCTTTCTCTATGTGGGGCATTGATATGATTGGTAGGATCGAACCGAAAGCTTCAAACGGGCATCGTTTCATTCTAGTGGCTATTGATTACTTCACCAAGTGGGTTGAAGCAGCATCCTATGCAAATGTGACTAAGCAAGTAGTGGTCCGCTTTATCAAGAATCAGATCATCTGCCGTTATGGTGTGCCCAACAGAATCATTATAGATAATGGAACGAATTTGAACAACAAGATGATGAAAGATTTGTGTGAAGAGTTCAAGATCGAGCATCACAACTCTTCTCCTTACAGACCTCAGATGAATGGCGCAGTCGAAGCGGCAAACAAAAACATCAAGAAGATAGTGCAGAAGATGGTGGTCACATACAAGGATTGGCATGAGATGCTACCATATGCTTTACATGGATATCGAACTTCGGTGCGTACTTCAACAGGGGCAACCCCTTTCTCTTTAGTGTGTGGTATGGAGGCAGTGCTTCCTGTGGAGGTTGAGATTCCATCAATGAGAGTTCTAATGGAGGCCCAGTTGTCAGAGGCTGAATGGTGCCAAAACAGATGCGATCAGTTGAATCTAATTGAAGAGAAACGCATGAATGCTTTGTGCCACGGACAACTTTATCAACAAAGGATGAAGCAAGCTTTTGACAAGAAAGTTCGTCCTCGTGCGTTCCAAGAAGGAGATCTCGTGCTCAAGAAGGTTTTATCTTTCCAACCCGATTCCAGGGGCAAGTGGACGCCTAATTACGAGGGTCCATATGTCGTCAAGAGAGCTTTCTCCGGTGGTGCTTTGACTCTTACGACTATGGATGGTGATGAGCTCCCTCGTCCTGTGAACGCCGATGCAGTCAAGAAATACTTTGTCTAAAAAAATAAAAGAACAGCTCGGTAAGTCGAAAACCCGAAAGGGCGGCTTAGGCAAAAAAGAGCGTCTCGGTGGATCGAAAACCCGAAAGGGCGGTCCAGGCAAAAATTAGAGACATTAAACAGAAAATAATCATCCTGATAGGTCGAAAACTGAAAGGGCGATCTATGCAAAAGTTAAGGATCAAAAGACAAAGTAACTGCATTGAGCTGATCTCTACTCACTTGTGGCACAATTGAATGTCAAAGAAGCTCTGAATCTGAAGCATCCAAACAGTGGAATTCAAAGTGGTCAGGGAGGATAGTGGTTATTATGTTCAATGTACCTTCAATTTATATTTACCATTTTCCAAACTTTGTAAGATCTGTGGAGCCATGCCATTGGCAGGTCACCACTCTTTTAAATAAATTTGAGCCAGTTGCCTTTTATTTGGAATTCTCATTTATTCAGCTTATAAAACCTTTTCTATTTTTGATGGTAGCATTTGAAACAAAATATTATTTCAAAATCACAAATATTTTTCATGTCTTTTTGAAAAGCACAAACAACAAAACACATTTCCTTTGAACTCGTGAATAAGTGAAGGGGGCGTCAACAACTATCCTAAGAACGGATAAACTTTGCAGGCTAAACATGGTCAATTGCTTACAAAAAAAAAAGAAGAAAAAGAAATATATGAAAAAAGAACACAAAAAAGAGAAAGAGAAAAAGAAAAGAGCTCGGTAAGTCGAAAACCCGAAAGGGCGGCTTAGGCAAAAATGAGCGTCCCGGTGGATCGAAAACCCGAAAGGGCGGTCCAGGCAAAAATTAGGGGCATACAAAAAGAATATATTCCCGGTGGACTGAAAACCTGAAAAGGCGGTCCAGGCAAAAATTAGGGACTCAAAAGGGAAAGAAGAAAAGCAAAAATAATAAAATAAGCATGACCGCAGAAGCACCAGTTCTTCTACTATGGTTTTGGATTGGCACGCTCTCCCCAGGAAGCGTTCACCTCATCAGTTGTTGCTTATGTTGGGTTTTACTCCGTCTTTGTTTTGATAGGTCCCCAGTGGCATCATCCCCATCGAAGGTTACCAAGTGTTTGTGATGCGATGTAGGGTCACTTTCCTTTTCACCTGCCCAATCTTGTCTCATCAAGTTCGTCATTCATACAATTACACAAGTCAGTCTTTCACACAATTGTACAAGTCAATCCCTCATACAATCACAAGTTAAATCAGTCACACGGTCATACAAGTCGTGTTGTCATCCATGCATTCATACATTCATGCATACACACAGTCATGCATATACAATCAAAACAAACAACATCATGGTTGCATTAACCACCCTGAGTCTTACCTCAATTATCTTTTCCATATCAATCAATCATGCAAATTTGTAACTTTCTCTTTCCCCAGGTGTCATCCCCAGTGTGTCTGGTCCCGAGATGTCACTCCTTTTTCGTCAATGGCAGTTCGGCAATAACCCGGACAGTTGGCATTTACCTTTATCTCTTGTCGTCAATGGCAGTTCGGCAATAACCCGGACAGTTGGCATTTATCTCATTTCTTGTCGTCAATGGCAGTTCGGCAATAACCCGGACAGTTGGCATTTATCTCATTTCTTGTCGTCAATGGCAGTTCGGCAATAACCCGGACAGTTGACATTTACCTTTCTTTCTTGTCGTCAATGGCAGTTCGGCAATAACCCGGACAGTTGGCATTTATCTCATTTCTTGTCGTCAATGGCAGTTCGGCAATAACCCGGACAGTTGGCATTTATCTCATTTCTTGTCGTCAATGGCAGTTCGGCAATAACCCGGACAGTTGGCATTTATCTCATTTCTTGTCGTCAATGGCAGCTCGGCAATAACCCGGACAGTTGGCATTTATCTCATTTCTTGTCGTCAATGGCAGTTCGGCAACAACCCGGACAATTGACATTTATCTCATTTCTTGTCGTCAATGGCAGTTCGGCAATAATCCGAACAGTTGGCATCTATCTTTGTTCCTTTGTCGTCAGTGGCAGTTCGGCAACAACCCGAACAGCTGACATTTATCCCCAGTAAAACCATATGATCCCCAGTGGAGTCGGACCCCGTTTCCTTTAACAGACTCGGGTATCCTTTTGTCTTGTTGTCCCCAATCGGGTCATCGTCGCCGTCGTGCATTCATACTTGCATTGCGAGCATTCACAACATTACATGCATAGCATCATATGCATAGCATTGCGTTCATAACGTTTTGCATTTTGAAACGGGTCAAAAATGGTGTACTTTGTATTTAAGTCTCTTCGACCCGTCGATTTTAAAATTTCACTTTTAAATCTCCGTAACGAAGAAACTTAAATAGGGGCATCTGTCATACCCCATTTTTGACCCGTTTTTATTTCATTTCTCTCGTCTTTTAGGCCGGAAATTTTCGTCGTTTCAGACGAAATTTCGGCAGGGAGGTATTTTAAAATACCTCATTTTTTGTTCCGAAGGCGACCGTTTTTATTTTATTTATTATTATTTTTATCATTTATTATTTTTCTTATTATTTTTAGTTTACTCTTTTTTTCTTTTTATTTTAGTGTTTTTCTTTTCTTTTTATTTTCTTTATTTTCGTTTTTTACTATTCATAATATTTTAATTTTACTGTCAATTTTTTAATTTAGTCATTTTGGTCCATTTTTCAGTCCAAGGCCCAGAGGGGCAGTTTTGTCATTTTCGTTTTACCCATTATTTTACTATAAATAGCAATTAATGGTACTGTTCAGGGTCAGAAAAAGTCAGCCAATCAACAGTACACCCAATCAGAAAAGTAGTCAGAATCACAACTCTCAAAACCACCATACACCACCAACACAACCACCACAAAAAACACATTCCGGCCACCGGAAAACTAAAAATCCAAAAAATTCACACATCACAACACACAGTTACGAACCACACACGCGGCCAGGCTTTCCTCAACACAACAAGCAATCCAAACAACCCAGAATCCAAGCAAAATCTCAAACCCAAATTCCTACGGTTCAAAATTTCACAAACCCCTAACTCAAAAGTTCAAAAACCGAACCGGATTCATCCAGAAACCAAGAGACACGAAACCACCGAATACCAACACAGTGACATAACACCGAATCACAAATAGGATCCAAACAGTTCGAACCAAGTCCAAAAAACAGTACGAGAGAGAGGTAGTTTTTTCGAATTCAAGTCTAGATCTAGGCTTTTCTAGTACCGATTTCAAAAAAATAAGGTTGGATTTGCAAACTAGAGAAAAAAGGATGTTAGAATATGTGATTTGTTTTTAAAAAAGGGAAGATTCTACTTCCGGTGCGGCGGCGCCGCCACCCATGGCCGGCCAGCCACCGCACCAGGAAACCTTTGCTGGCCGTGAAATGTAGAGAGAGGTTAGAGAGCTTTTTAGATTCTGAAAACATAGAGAGAGAAAAGAAAGGAATTATGATGATTTTTGAGGGTTAAAGCCCTTTTATAATACTGTTTTTTTTTTCTCTCCTCTATGCGCGCGTGCTCTGTGTTTCCATGGACTCTCAGGGAATGGCCGTAGGATCCAAGATCTAACGGTCATTTTTACCCCCTGTTTATTATCAGACGCGCTGCACCCTTTTATTTTACCATGTTCTGCTCTCTCTACGGCCTCTGGATCTAAATCAAGTGGCTAGAACTCTGTTTCTCAGGATCAAATCTGGGCGTCTCGATCAATCTGACGATCCAGATTTGATCTATTAAGCCCACAGTTTTATTTTGAGCCCATTTTTCTTTTTCTGTTTCTCTACTCATTTATTCTCTGCACCTCCCCTTTTAATTCTGCACCCCCCTTCTTCTTCCCTATTCTTTTATTTTTATTTCTTTTTCTTGCAACTTTTTTTTATTTTCTTTTTTATGCAATTTATTTATTGCTTTTAATCTCTAGTACTCATGCATTTTTTTTTATTTTATTTTTTTTATGCACCATATTTATTTTATGTCTTGCATTTTATTTTCTTTTTATTTTATGCATCATATTTAATTTTATGCTTTGCATTTTTATTTTCTTTATTTATTTTCCAGCACCATATTTAATTTTCCGTCTTGCATTTTATTTTCCAGCTCCATATTTACTTTATGTCTTGCATTTTATTTTCTTTTTTTATTTTATGCATCATATTTACTTTATGTATTGCATTTTTTTTATTTTTAGCATCATATTTATTTTTATGTCTTGCATTTTTATTTTCTTTATTTTATCTTCAGCATCATATTTATTTTATGTCTTGCATTTTATTTTTGTTATTTATTTTATGTACCATATTTACTTATTGTTTTGCATTTTATGCATTATTTTATTTCCTTTTTAGTATATTTACTTTAATGCAATTTTATTATTTTGTCATTTATTTTATTGCAATTAGAATGTATCTAGGTCCAATGTAAATAAAAATATAAATGAGAATATGCACCGACACCACATTTATTTTTTTATGCTTTATGTCGAGGACGTTAGCGTAATTTGGACCGTATCCGAGGAAAAGGACCCTCACTTGATCCAACGTCATTTTGAGGGATCCGGTGTGTTTAGATATCTCAGCATAACTTAGTCTCTGGACCTTAGGACTTAATCAAAACAATTTTCATAAAAAAGTCAAAAAAGTCAAAATCCAAAAACATTTTATAATCAAAAATTTCAAAAAAATCAATCTTTTATCTTTTCTTTCTTAATCAAATTTTTAATCAATCTTTAATCAATCAAACTTGTTTTCTTCAAATTAAAATCAATCAAACTCACATCTTTTTTATTCTTCTATGCCTTTACGGCCTCTCATCTTTCTTAAAACCTTTTTCAAACTTTAAAATTAACCAAAACAAATCACTCAGCTTTTTACCCCGAACTACGTGATTTTGATCCCGCTCGGGTACGTAGGCAAAAGACTTTGTCTTTCCAAATCAATAAAAATAACAAAAACTTTTTCCTTCTTTCTTTTCCATCACTTTAATCTTTTCACACTTAGGCATTTATTTACAAACAAGTAATTAATTTAGCATAAAAATAAAATAAGCAAGAGGTTCCTATAGAGTACTATAGACGTTTAGGGTGCTAATACCTTCCCTTTGCGTAACCAACCCCCGGACCTTTGATCTCTAAAAAATAGGGTTTTCGAACTTTCTCCCTTTTCCTCGGAAAAATAAAAGATCGGTGGTGAAATTAAAATTGCGAGTCAACGCTAATTAATAGCTTGATATCCAAAAATCACCGCGACAGAAATCCACTATAGGAATTAATCCAAAGACTCAGACATAGACCCCCTGTTCCCAGCCTAAGCAATTAATCTCCACTAGTCTGATTTCTACTCAGGAGCACCACCTAAGTATTAGAACACTACTAACTTCCCAATTACTTAATCACAACCCAGTGATCAGCAACTTCTGAAAACAACTTAAAACAATGAAGACACTCTTTAACACAAAGACATCATTCGTACTTAAAAGTTTTGAATGATTTACAACTCAAACACAATCTAAACCAACTCAGATGAGTGGTGTACAATCAAAGCCTAAGCTTACAAAAAACTCAAAAAACTCTTAAGAATAAAATATGTATTGACTCTAGCAATCTTCAATAGCAGCAGCACGTCTTCTTAAATAGGCTTCAGCAAGCAGCATAATTCTGAACCCAATCTTCTTCAATTGATATGATTCTGAATTATGAAAGGCTTGAAAAGGAAACATATATTTCTGAATTCTATCTTGCAAAGATTCTTCAGCAAATATAATCAAACATAAACACGAAGCAAATCTTCTTAAGATCTTCAACAAATTAATCAGCCTTCTAGAAATCAAATGCCTGAATAAATCTTCAATAGATACGCATAAAAAGAATCAGATTTAATGCAAAAATCCAGCTTCTGAAATCAGCTTCTGAAGTCCAGCTTCTGAAGGTCAACGCTGGTCAACGTCTGAACAGTGCGTCTGAAGTACTGTTCAGCGTCTGAAGGCCATTTCTGCGTCTGAAGGCCAAAAGAGCGTCTGAAGGTCCAATCTGCTTCTGAAGGCCATTTCAGCTTCTGAACCTCCTCAAATCCAATTTCTTGCTTCTGAAGACTTCTTTAATATCTGGAGACACATTGCTTAAGCACTTTGATTTTACCAAACAATGTAGCCAACCTCAAATAACCAACATCATGAATCATGGTTCTGGCCATTTCTTGTAAAGATCTGTTCTTTCTCTCTACAACCCCATTTTGTTGTGGAGTTCTATGAGAAGAGAACTCATGGAGTATTCCCTGTTTTTCATAGAAAGCTTCAAATGGCTCATTTTCAAATTCACCACCATGATCACTTCTAACTTTCAAAATTTTTAATTCCTTTTCAGATTGTACTTGTGTGCAGAAGTTGCTAAACACATCATATGTTTCATCCTTAGTTCTAAGGAATTTAACCCAAGTCCAACTGCTGTAATCATCAACAATAACCAGTCCATATTTCTTCCCATTCATTGATGTTGTACCAACTGGTCCAAACAGATCAATGTGAAGTAGTTCTAAGGGTCTGGAGGTAGAAACAATGTCTTTTGATTTAAAAGAGGTTTTCACAATTTTTCCTTTCTGGCATGCACCACAGAGTGCATCTGAGTGATAATCAATGTATGGTAAGCCTTTGACAAGTTATAACTTGCTAAGCTTAGAGATTAATCTCCAGTTAGCATGTCCCAACCTTCTGTGCCACAACCATTTCTCATCACTCACAGATAAAAGACAAACTACCTTCTGATCAACCAGTTCTGAAAAATTGATTTTGTATACATTGTTCTTCCTTTTACCTTTGAACACAACATACTTGTTATCTTTGTTGATTACGGTGCAGTGGTTTTTATCAAACATTACTTCATAACCACTATCACAAAACTTTCTGATGCTAAGTAGGTATTTCTGAGTCCATCTACAAACGACACATTATTGATAGAGATATAAGAGTTACCAATAGTTCCTATACTAATGATCTTTCCTTTATGGTTTCCTCCAAAACCCATATTTCCTCCCTCCTTCATCGTCAGGGTTTGGAACATAGACTTGTCATATGTCGTGAGCAGCCACTGCCCAGGTACCAGGAACTTTGCTTTTATGTTCCTCTTAAGCATATCTTCAACAGAAACAATTTTAGTCTTCGGTACCCATATCTTTATGGGTCCTCTTGGGTTAGTTCTGAAAGGTTTAGTCTTTTGTTGCACCTTGTGTCTGAAGCTATAAGACTCAGACTTGTTCAGATACCTTGGATATGAATCCCTTGATCTTGAATTAGTCTTAGTCTCAGACACTGTTTTCTTCAAAACCTGAGATTTCAATGTTCTTGACTAAGATTTCTTCAGAACCTGAGACTTGAAGGTCTTTGGTTCTGATCTTTTTAGAGTCTGAACTTTTGCAAGCTTGGGTTCTATTTTCTTCAGAACTTTGGACTTAAGAATCATTGATTCTGATTTGTTTAGAGTCTTGGATCTAGAAGTCTTGAGTTCTGATTTGTTCAGAACCTCAGTTTTGTCAGTTCCTGACACAAAGCAGACTTTTAAACCTTTCTTAATGCAATCAGAACCAGATGATAGGTTGACTTTCTTAGGTTTGCTTAGCAAATCTTCTGAGAAGCCAATACTTTCACCATTGTTCCTCTTAACACCATAAATCATAGAGGCAACCTTGCTTCTGTCAACGTTGGTCAAAATAAACTCTTGAAGTGCCATACCTTCCTCACTCAAGGATTTATTAACCTTCATATTAGTCAATTCTTTCATAAGTTCAAAGTTCTTATCTACCAGTTATGATATCAGAAGGTGATCTTTATCACTTTCTTTAATCAGACAATCAAGTTTTTCTTTCAAATGTTTTAACTCATTTGACTTCTTATGATAATGACTGATAAGTTCTTTGACAATATCAACAAGTTCAAATCTAGTGAATTTAAAATATACCTCATCTTCATCATCAGATTCTGACTCAGCCTCTGCATCAGAAGATATTGTTGCAACTAAAGCCAGATTGGCTTCTTCTTCATCTTCCTTGTCAAAGTCTGATTCTTTGTCAAGATCATCCCAAGTTGCCATCAGACTCTTCCTGATCTTGTTTCTGATTTTTCTTGACTTGGAGTTATTGCTCTTTGACTTCTCCTTGGATTTGTCCTTTTGTAGCTCATGACAGTCAGCAATGAAGTGACCCACTTTCTTGCAATTGTAGCAGCCCTTCTGATCATCTTTCTTAGAACCTGATCCTTTAAAGCCACTGCTCTTGTCAGAGAACCTTTTGCTTCGTTTAGCCAAATACTGAAGTCTTTTGGAAAGCATTTCCATCTCATCAGCTTCAGGGTCTTCTTCAGAACCTCCTTCTGAAGGTTCTTCATCAGACTCATCAGCCTTCAGAGCTTTTGAAGGCTTTCCTTTTGACTTCAATGATATTGACTTAACTTTCTTAGCAGGTTCATCCTCATTGAGCCCTAGTTCATGACATTTTAGAGAGCTCACAAGATCCTCAATACTTAAAGTATCCAGATCTCATGCTTCCTCCATGGCAGTCACTTTGGGTCTCCATTTAGCAGGAAAACTTCTTATGATCTTGTTCACATAAGCCACTGTTGAATAGCTTTTCTTCAGTATTTGAAGTCCAAATACAAGAGTCTGAAACCTTGAGAATATTGTCTCAATGTATTCATCATCTTTCATTTTGAACAACTCATACTGTTGAACAAGAAGTTTAGCCTTTGCTTCTTTAACCTTCTTGTTACCCTCATAGGTAGAATATAGAGAAGTGAATATAGCCTTTGCAGTAGACTTATCACTCAGTTTTAAGTATACAGTGTGAGGTAATGCTTCAACAATGATACCTCTCACTTTATGATGCTTTTTATAGATCTTTCTTTCAGCATCTGAGAGATTCTTTCTATTACTTGCTACACCTTCTTCATCAACATCAATAGAGATACCATCTTCAACGATATCCCATATAGTGTCATCAACACCAATGATGTGGTTGTATATCTTACTTTTCCACCAGGAGAACTTCTCAGCATCTCCATTGAACATAGGAGGTTTACTGTGATGAGAGCTAGATTTATCATCGGCACCATAATCATATGATACAGTTCTATTGTTCCCAGAAGTGCTGGCTCCACCACCAAGACAAACATCTCCACCACCAGAAGACATGTTTTTCTCAGGATCTTACTGACACAATGTAAAGTGTTGCAATATCAGAACTAGAACTCTGATACCAAATAAAGGTGAGAAAAACACAAGAAGGGGGGGTTGAACTGTGTAGGCTTTTTCTTCTTTAAAAATGACTAAGACCAAGGTCAAGTTCTGATGGAGTTCAAAATCTGAGTCTGAGGTTCTGAGTCCAAAACAGAGTTTCAGAGTCTGAGTGAAACTTCAGATTCTGATGCAGCAGATAAAGTGTTAAAGAGATAGAGAAGAGAAAGACACAAGAAATTATCATGGTTCCTTCCACAATCCGAAGTAGTCCAGTCCCCTTGTCACTTACAAGAGATTTTTCACTATAATCCAATGATTACAAATTGCTCAAGCACAAAGAAAGAGACTTCCTATGCTCAAACACAAAGTAAGAGACTTCTATTGCTCAAATACAAAGTAAGATACTTCTCAACAAACAAAAATACAAAGTAAGATGTTTGGTTTGAACACTTGATGTACAATCAGTGGTGTTCACAAAATACAACACGTGTATCAGACTCTAGACTTAAGAATTTCTAAGATACGAAAGTTTGTAAGAAGTTCTAAGTGTTTGATGCGTTTTGAATTTGACAGAGCTTTGGCACTTGTAAAAATATTCAAAGTCTTGTTAAAATATTCAAGTCTTCATTCCTTTATATAGAGGAGATGACTAGAGACGTTGAAATAATGCCAGCGCATCAAATAGAGTCGTTTGAAGAAGCTTGATCAATTCCATTGATTTGTTGCTTGATTTGGTTCACGTACTAGGAGGAATAAGATTTGAAACTTTTCCTGAATGTGGAATGAACAGTTGTTTACAGGGGGCAAGATTGCAGAGTACGGGCAAACATGTGAAGGTAGTGGAGAACGTGGTTGTACAATTTGTCCTTTCTTGACAATGGCAGCAGTTGACTCCTTTCAGAACCTCCATCATATAAATCTTTAAGTAATTCAGAGTGTAAAGTTTCCAGTTTCGCAAGCTTTGCTTCCACTTCTGGATTCGCAGCAAAATGTTCCAATTCTTCAGAGTCTAGAAGGTCTTCAGAGTCTGGACCATTAGCTTCTGATGTCCCTTCAGGATCTGACTTGCCTTCAGAATCTAACTTGCAACTAGCTTCTCCATGAATTTTCTTGCTCTTCAATTGTTCTTTCAGGATCCATGTATGATTAAGTCATTGTAAATTTTTATCTATGGTCCTGCATACTTGAACGAAAATTAGCATATCCAATTGAACTTTTAATACCTTGTTATCATCAAAACTTAAGAGGCATTGTTTAAACCTATTTTGTTCCAACAATTTGATCTAGAAACAACTTTAATCGCCTAAACCAGAAGTAAATACTAACAATGATTCCTCTATTGATAATTCATAGATTTATGATACTTATGATACTGGTGTGTTTGATTTACTCATTGCTTTGAGAAAGGATAAAAGATCATCTCCATCCATATATAGAAATCCTATTTCTTAATATGTGTCTACTAAACATTTTTCCATGCAATATCAAAGTTTTATTGCGACTCTTTATTATGTGAGAATCCCATCATTTGTAGAAGAAGCATTTCAAAATATAAATTAAGTGGAGCTATAAATGATGAAATTAAAACACTTGAATAAAGTATTACTTGGGAGATTGTTGAGAAGCTAGGAGGCAATAAACAAGTAGAATGCAGTTGGATCTATACAGTTAAAAAAAATCAGATGGCACTCTTGATCGTTACAAGGCACGACTATTGATAAACGATTATACTTAGACATATGACATTTATTATGAAGAGACATTCGCACCAGTGAAAAAGATGAACACTATTCAAATCTTATTATTTATGCTGCTTGATTTGGATGAGAAGTTTGATGTTAAAAATGTGTTCTTTCATGAAGACTTAGAGAAGGATGTGTATATGGAGGTTTCCCTGGCTTTGATCTCACAAATTGAGTCGACAATGTGTGTCTATTAAAGAAGGCTTGATGTGGACTAAAGTAGTCCCATCAAGCACGATTTGGAAGATTCACAAAGGTAATGGTGTCGTTGCGCTATAAGTATAACACCCTAAGACCCCAACTTTTATTTATTAATTAAAAATTAAAAGTATCAATATTTAAATAGGTGCTACACATGCTCAACTATTCACCTTATCATAAATCAAAATTCATAATTAAAACAGCGGATTAGCTCATCAATTTTAAATAAAATATATTAAGGATCTCAACGTTCATGCAAAATAAAGTTATAGTTTCAAAATCAACTCCAAGAAACAAAACATCTGACAAAACACCCCAACCCTAGTGTTACAGAATCAGAGCCACATAATCACCTACATGGTTTTTCAGGAATAAATGAAGACGGAAAGAAACTTTCAACGCCACCTTCCAAATACCCCGCAACTAAAGCTCCTCAACCTGAGTATCTGCACCCCCACGAGTACAGACACCACAAACACACAACAACAAAATAGGGGTGAGAATGCATTCAATAAAAGCATATTTGGTACATATAAACAATATAAAAAACAGTAGGATTCCAGTCATCAACATTTGTACATCATTCTCAACACTCACCATTTCCAAATATCAATATATATATATATATATATATATATATATATATATATATATATATGCAAATGCACTTCATTCACCTCACCAATAATACATGTGGTACAAATTCTACTCACCAATTTTGTATGTCAGAGTTATGTTATTGAGCATACATTCACCAATCTCACCAATTTTTCTAACATCGATCTATATGATGCATGAGGAAAGACTCACCAATATAATATATTCACAGTATGTCATCACCAATAGTGCATAATTTTAAATTACATGTTTATCTCACCAATATCGTCATCATATCACAACATTTTATCTCACCGATATCGACACCATTAACACGATCATTTATATAATCAATAACAACAATATAACATAATATTTTATCTCACCAAATACAACACTGTTAACAAAATCATTTATCTCATCAGTAATATCACCATAACACCAAATATAAAATCTCATTCACCTCTAAATAACTTCATCAAGAAACTTTTCATTACTATAACATAATAGCCTCTAAAACACCCAAACACATTCCCATCACCTATATACTTTACTACAGAGACTTAGTTTTTACATTCGGGACCCAAATACGAAGAAAAAGAAAAGTTCTCTAATGTTGTCAAGGGGCACGATCGTGTGACCCCACATGCACGACCGTGCGCTTGTTCCGCAGCAAATAGAGGATTTTAGGAAAAAAAAGTTTGGCACGGTCCGTGTGTGCCACGCGCACGACCGTGCGCCTTGTGCAGGGATCAGGTTTTCTGCGATTTTCGACTTCAAAGCCTTCCAAAGTTCCAATTCTAACATCCAACACACCCAAATCGTCCAGGAACAGTATTCTAAGATTATACTAACATATAATACTCTAAATTTGCACAAATTAACCATTAACAACAACTTTTCATAGAATTAAATCACCACTAACCTTTAAACAAATTTCTCACCAATTCAATTCTCAATCACAACCTATGCACACTAACACCCGTCACCGAAACACCAATTCTAATCAAATTCACTCCACCATTCTCATAACAATTACACAACATATAAAGGGTTCATGAGAACCTCAAAATTGGGGATGAAGAACACAACAATGGTGAAGGTTTTAAGAACCCTCTTTTTCCCCATTACAGAATTCGTCTCAAGATGAAAAGTTTCTCCCCTTACCTCGAATTCACATAAGATTGCAACTTTTTGGCTTGATTCGTTAGTTAGTGCTCTTCCTCTCCTCATTTCTCCTAGGTTTCACATACTGTATTTTCTGTTCTGTCTTTCTATTCTCTTTTTGTACTAAGAAATTAGGTCACCTATTATTATTATTATTATTATTATTATTATTATTATTATTATTATTATTATTTTCCTCCCCTTCACTTATCACAATTTAATCCTTTCTCCATCAATTATTTTATTATTTCTATTTCCAACCTCCCACCTCCTACTATTCTAAATCAAATAAAATTCTAGAAATATCTAAAATCCATAATTTCTCAACAATGATCTATTACATCAAGTAAAGTGTCTCGTCACAAAAACGAATAATTAGGAATTATTTATTTAATTCTATTAAATTAAATAAATAAGAAATCAGGGTGTTACAATAAGCAAATTCAAAGAGATCACGTTTTGTTCTTTAAACATTCACATAAAGGAAAATTGAATGCACTTCTTGTTTATGTTGATGATATTATTGTTACAAGAGATAATATATCAGAGAAAAAATTACTCAAAGATAAGTTACCAATAGAATTTGAAATAAAGGACCTTGGACAAAGAAAGTATTTCTTGGGAATTAATGTAGCTCACTCAAAGAAAGGAATTTTTATCTTCTAGAGAAAGTATGTGCTTGATCTTTTGCAGGAAACAAGAAAACTTGAATTCAAACTTGAGAGTGTTCCCATTGAACAAAATCACAGGATGAGCTTTGAGGGGGGAAATGCCAAAGTTGACAAGAGTCGGTATCAGAGGTTAGAGAAGAAGTAAATTTATTTGGCACATACTAGACTATATTTGGCAAATGTAGTGAGTGTGGTGAGCCAATTCATGCATGATCCGAGGGTGAGACACTTGTAGGCCGTAGACCGTTTTCTACATTATTTCAAAGGCACTCTTGGAAGAGGAATCTTGTTTAAAAGAGGTAGAAACCTAACTATGTTGGCTTACACCGGTGCTGATTATGTAGGCTAAGTAATTGATAGAAGATTTATGTCAGGCTATTTTACCTTATTGTGTGAAAACCTGCTTAGAAGGGTAAGAAGCAACCTTTTGTTGCATTATCAAGCGCTGAAGCAAAATTTAGAGTTATGGCAGTAGGAATTTGTGAGCTACTATCGTTGAAAAAAATGCTAGAAGATTTGAAGATACATTGTGAAGGTCGTGTTAAGTTGTTTTGTGGCAACAAATCAGCCATTAGTATTGCACATAATCTTGTTTAGCATGACATGACAAATCACATTGAGATTGACCGATAATTCATCAAAGAAAATTGGATAATGGATTGATATATACAACCTATATTCCTTATTGGCATCAGTTGACAGATGTGTTAACAAAGGGGTTTACCAACATAACGATTCAACTTATTTACTTCCAAGCTTGGAATGATTGATACCTATTCACCAACTTAAGCGTGAGTGTTGTAAATACTAGATTGTAAGTAGTAATTCTTGTAACATGTGGCCCGTTAAGTTGAGATAATTATTTATATATACTCGGTACTTAACACATCAAATTATATCAGAAAATCTTCCAACTTCTACAACAAAAATAGGGATGAACAAAGCAAAAAGTTTGGGAACAAATTGATACATAAAAAAACGAACAAAAATAGGAACAAAATCAAACAAATGGACGCATGATCTATTTTTTATCAAGGAGGCAGGGAGAGGTGGCGGATGAGAAGTAAGTGGCAGACGAGAGAGAAATGAAACGCTGTAAATAAATTAAGGATTAAAATAATAAGTGTCAACAAATACATTTGTAAATAAATTTGAAGTTATCCTTTTTTATTATTGTACGAAATTGTCGTGTCCAGTACAAAACAGCGAAATGTAGTGGTGGTGCTATGGTAGAAAAGGCTTCCAACACGGCAGAGAACGGCATCCCGGCATGGAGGAGAGCAAGCTTTTACGAGGAGAATGATTTTTAGAGATACGTTATCACTCCAACGATCAAATCATTATTAAAAAAGGTGGATTTGTACAAAAAAGTGATGAATGAACCGTACCTTGGGCGTGACGCAAGGTCACAATTATATAGGCGAAGAGGCTAATAAGTGTCTCCATGACATGCGTCGAGGACTTCACCGGTGCGGATTGATTCATGACGCGCTTTTGTGCGATAAAGCTGCACAACTATGGTTTTATAATACAAAGATGTAACCATATTATGTCACATTCATTTTAATTAGTATACATTATTAATGTACAATTATTTTACACATAGATCCAATAATATGTTGTCACGTCAATTAATAAACATGACAACACATTATTGAATATGTGTAAAATAATGTTACATTGTTGGTGTACAACAATTAAACTCTAAAAAATGATGTATTGAACAAATTTTAAGTAATGAAACGCTATAAACTTCTTTCCTTCAAAAAAAAAAAAAAACAATTAAACTCCAAAATAGCTTATTTATTTATTTATTTAATTTAATTTAAACATTTTTGGTTAGTTTATTCAATTTAAAGTTAATGTTTATACTTTATACCACGGAGTTCGCGCTTCTCTCGCACCTTGTTTGTCACGTCTTCTCCAATCTCCATTTTCAACCTTTCTTCTCAAACCTTCTTCCGTCACAAATCTATCACCTTCTTTTCTATTCTTCCCATCGGATCCGTAAGTTCCCCCCTCTAATTCTTATATAATTTATTTTTATATGTTCTGTCACATTTATTTATTCAATTTCCGTAAGTTCCTACATTTATTTTTCTTCTCCCAACGGATTTAAAAGAGTTAATTCAGGAAGGTAATTGTAAAAATGTAATCAGTTTTAGAAAATCACATAGTTGTTTTGTGGTAATAATTTGCAATTTTTGTTTCTCTTGCAGTAACTTTCATATGGTTACATAATTAAATTACAGTGACATGCAACTTTATGGTTCTTAATTCTGTTTATCATCAGTGTGATGAATAATTAGCTGAGTATCTTGTTACGGTTTTGGTTTTGGTTTTGGTTTCGTTTTTGGTTTTCCTTTTTAGCTTGGCACTGTAATTATTGGTGTTAATCAGGAGGTAATGATGTTAATTGATTAATTTGATGTTTGAATTTCTTACATAGGTAACAACATGTAAGAAATGTGATTCTTGGCTGCATGAAATAGCGTACCGGCTCTAGACTGCATTTGACATGGAAGATAAAGAGCTTGACGAGAGTAATGAGGCAAATGTTCGAGCTGTTCCAAAGCTAGAAGGAGATGGTTTTACGAGTCAGAATGAAGATTGGGACAAACAATCCGAGGAGGAGAAAATACCAAGTATTGGCCATGATGATGCCGAGTTTTGCAATAAACAAGACGATGTATCATCAAAATCGTTAAGTTCTCAAGATGATGAAAATGTGGAAGGAGATGCTTGTGATTTTCAGAATGAAGACCACAAAGAATTGAAACAAGCGAAAATTCAAGATAATTCTCATGATGGCTCCAACAATGAGAATGAACATGATAGATCATCAGACACGTCAAGTTCTCAAGATGTTGAAAATATGGAAGGAGATACTTATGTTGTTCAAAATGAAGATCACGAAGAGTTGAAACTGGCGAAAAGTCAAAATGTTTGTCACGATGGTTCCGAGTATGAGAATGAACATGATGAAGTGTCATCAGGCATATCAAGTTCTGGAGATGTTGAAAATAGAGAAGGTGATGATTATGTTGTTCAGAATGATGATCACGAAGAATTAAAACAGGCAAAAAGTCAAAATATTTGTCACGATGGCGATGAGTATGAGAATAAACAAGACGATATATCATCAGAAACGTCAAGTTCTCAAGATGTTGAAAATGTGAAAGGAGATACTTATGTTGTTCAGAATGATGATTACAAAGAATCAAAACCCGAGAAAAGTCAAAATATTTCTTCAGATGTCCATAAGTATGTGAATGAAAAAGATGATGATGATAAATCATCACACATATCAAATTCTCAAGATTTTGAAAATCTAGGAGATACTCTTGATGTTGACAATGAAGATCATGAAGAATCAAATCAGGAAAAAAGTCAAAATATTTCTCATGACGGCCTCAAGTATGAGAATGAACAAAGTGATATATCATCACACCCATCAAGTTCCCAAGATGTTGAAAATCTGAAAGGAGATACTTATGTTGTTCAGAATGAAGATCAAGAAGAATCAGATCAAGTAAGAAGTGAAAATATTTCTCATGATGGCTCCAAGTACGATAATGAACTAGACGATATATCGTTAGACACATCAAGTTCTGAAGCTATTGAAATGCAGCAGGGTGATGCATGTACTATTCACAACGAAGATTACAACAAAGATTCAAAGGAGGAAAAATTTGAAAATCTTGGTTATGATGGTCCCGGTTTTGAGAAAAGGCTAGATGATATATTAGATAATATATACGGGATTATAGATGAAGATTCTAATACTCCCGAGAGGGTGAAAAACAATGTGATTGAAGAAGATAAAACTTCAAATGAGAACACTATGAATCCTATAGTTGATACAATAGATGTTGTTGAGGTGGAAGTTTGCCAGAGTCCATCTACCCTTACTTTGGATGTAGATCCAGGGACTCCACATGTTGTTGAGAAGGCTGTAGCGCTTAGAAACTTTGTGAGAGAGAAAAGTATAGTAGCAGTCTCCACTCTGCTGCGTCGACTTTCTAGAAAAGTTGATGAAGGTTATGTGGATAATTCTGATAATAAAGGTAACAATGTTTCAGATTTCTCAAGAGACGGTGAATCGAAAGAGGTTGGTGCAGAAAATAAAACCGTTAAGAGGGCGGAACCAATAACCGAAAGTCTTCTGCAACCCATGGCCATGAAAGGAAGAATCATATTGTACACGAGACTAGGATGCCGAGAATCTAAAGAGGTTAGGAAATTTTTGTATATGAAAAGGCTTAGATATGTTGAAATCAACATTGATGTGTACCCTAATAGAAAGATAGAGCTGGAGAAGGTTTCAGGATCTACTTCTGTTCCCAAAGTTTTTTTCAATGAAGTACTTATAGGAGACTTGAGTAAGCTAAAGACTCTAAATGAGTCTGGCAAACTTGATGAGAAAATTGACTTTGTTATAGCCGAATCACCTTCATTTGAAGCACCAGTTCCACCACTTTCCGGAGAGGATGATGTATCCACTAGTGGGGCAATTGATGAAATGGCCCTCATTGTCCGCAAAATGAAGGAATCTATCGTTGTGAAGGATCGATTTAGCAAATTGAGAAGGTTCACTAATTGCTTTCTCGGCTGTGAAGCTGTGGACTTCTTATCAGAAAATCAATATTTGGAAAGAAAAGAGGTAACCTTGATCATGAGTTTCAAGCTTAAAATAGTCTTGTACCCTTAGAAGTCTATGTATGAATCCTTAGCACTAAGGTATAGTTGTTTATTATGTTGATAGAATTTGGTTGTCTTTGTCATAGATCAACTATTTTAAA
Source organism: Medicago ruthenica (assembly GCA_018208015.1). Lineage (NCBI taxonomy): Eukaryota > Viridiplantae > Streptophyta > Magnoliopsida > Fabales > Fabaceae > Medicago > Medicago ruthenica. Next base: position 38,998,165 of record CM031375.1, on the reverse strand, counting down.
AGCTTAATCTATTAGGTGAAGTAAAATAAAAGTTTTTGTATTCATATATCTAATTTGTCAGTTCAACTTGTAGATAGTGGGATAGTAGTTCTTTTTATAATTAACTTTAGTTGTACCTGGTCGTGCATATCACCCACTGTGGGGATGCATATCATCCGCTATATGTCCAACTAAACTTATTACAGCTTCTAGCTTCATAATGTCTTTTTCTATCTTCCTAATTCTTGTCTGGTGGTATAGGCAGTTGAGTTTGGACGAAAGCTTGCTATTAAGCTCTTCTTTCAGCATGTTCTTGAGTAAGTACAATTGTTCTCCATTTAGTGTTTTCAATTTCTAGTGTTTTAATTGTGTTGTGAAGAAAATGACACTCGTGACCCGCTTTCAATGGTTTTGTTTTGCTTTAGTGAGAATATATTTGAGGATGGTAATTTCTTATACCGGTTTTTGGATGACGATCCAATTGTGGCATCTCAGTGTCAAAATATTCCAAGGGGGATAACTACTGTGAAACCTAAACCTATCACAGAAATTGCATCCAGGCTGAGATTATTGTCCTATGCAATGTTTGAAGCCTATGCATCTGAAGATGGACATCATGTTGATTACAGAAGTATGCATGGAAGTGAAGAGTTTGCGAGGTCTCTTTAACATTGACTGTCTTTTGCCTTATACCTTTAAACTCAGAACATCCATAATGACACAATCCATTTAGTTATTTACATTGTTACTTCTGAAACCATTTTTCTAGGTATCTAAGAATCATAGAAGAGCTGCAAAGAGTAGAAATATTGCGTTTATCAAGAGAAGAAACAATTGCTTTCTTTATTAATCTATATAACATGATGACCATCCATGCAATTTTAGTTTGGGGCCATCCAACTGGTGCAATAGAAAGAAGGAAATTGTTTGGAGACTTTAAATATGTTATTGGTGGGTCTACCTACTCACTTTCAGCTATTCAAAATGGCATTTTAAGAGGGAACCAACGACAACCATATACTCTTATGAGGCCATTTGGTGCTAAAGATAAACGTTTACATGTAAGTAATCAATATCCTCTATTCATTCAACTTTGAAAAATGAAGTTGTTCATTCATGATTAAGCTTTTCTTCTATCCAAGTGATTTTTTTCTTTTTTAATCAAAACTTGGAAGTCCTATTACGAACAAAATCTAGCCTAATAAAGTTAAGCATTAGATTCCCTCAAGTAAAACATTTAGAAAAGACCCAAAAGAGGTTTGTTAGCACAATAGTTTCCATCTTGAAATACAAGAGAAACCCGAGAGCGAAGAGGATGTAAAATAAATGCAATTCTGCCAGTCGTTCCAAAGGTGCCGAGAAGAGTGGCACTTCAACCAAAGACTATGCCAACTTTTGTTCCGAGCAATCTTAATAGCTAACAAAGCAGCAGTAATCTGGGCAAAGAATACATCTTGAATGCCAAAATAAGCTGAGAAACAGCCCATAACAACTCCACTACTATCTCTAAAAATAGCACCATATCCTGATTTGCCAGGAGATCCTTTCACAACACCATCAGTGTTAATTTTTACCCAACCGTAGGAATGGGAATACTAGGCAACCTGAATAATAAAGGGAGCTGCACGCAAATGACAAGTCATCTGAAGAAGTTTAAAAGATAGAACTCCTCAATAGGAGAAGGCATATGATCTTGGAGCATGATACTTTTCAATGATGCTTATGAATCTAGTGTAATGAACATGGACTATGTTAGATCACATATAAGAATTTTGAGCAGGAAGGGAGGTTTTTTGTCCCTATAGTTTTATTGATTTGATAATGGAAAGAATACACAAGAGAAGCTACTCTCTTCTACTGAAATATGGTACCGTTTGGTCTGACTTTTTTTCCTACTTATTTACAATTTTAAGGAGAAGGTAGGCCAAACACAATATCTATTAACTACTTACTAAAAGAAGTACTTTTTTTAGAATGCATAAAATTGAATGAAAGAAGCTTTGATCAAAAGTTTTTTAAAAGGAACTTTAGAACTACTTAACACGGCAAACTTGAATTCTTCTCCATTCATATACCCTTTTCGATTCACGCTGGCACCATTTCTTTTATTTTTTAGTATTATATTTCATTCCCTTTACATACAGCAAAGTAAGTCAACAATACAAACTAATTCATTACTAACCTAACAATCCAAACTGACATGGAAAGATTAGTTCTTATTGACTGTGTTTCCTTTATTCCTTCTATGATAAACTATTACATTTCTTCTACCTTTTGTTGAAATTTATAGATGTATTAATGTCATTACTATTATGTCTAACACCTTCCGTTCGTGTCACTCGGTGATTTTGTTTTTATTCAAATAAACATGGTTTTAATTGCATGTTTTTCAGTTTTTGGTAGGGTAATTTATTTGTAAATGTGTGAGAGGGGTGAGAAAAGGTTTACCTTTTTCTGTTTGGCATGTATGCTTTCACCATGAAGTTACTTCATCAGCAAAGCTATACTGACTTGATGCTCACGCATGACTCGTATTTTTGGTAGGTTGCCCTCTCTTTCCCAGAGCCTCTCATTCATTTTGCTTTAGCATGTGGTACTCGATCTGGGCCTGCACTTCGGTGTTATTCTCCTAGAGACATTGACTCTGAGTTAATGGATGCAACTCGTAATTTCCTTAGAAATGGTGGCATTTTGATAGATTTTAATGCAAAGGTTGCATATGCCAGTAAGATCCTGAAATGGTAAGTTCTATGAGATTCTAATATGATTGATGTTCTTTTTGGTAAATTTAAACCAAGAACTACTTTTTTTTTCTTGAGGGATAAACCAAGAAAAGAACTGCTTGAATACTTTATGTTCAAAAGTAGATTCACTAGGAGATGGTGGGAGTTTTGGAATGGCGGGCAATGTCCCTTGAGCTAAATACAATTACAAGTATACAAATGCAAAACATATAGGTGAAAATGCATTTTAGTTTTGTGAATATGGTAATTGGATCCTTTAATGTTGGGTTCAAGTGGTTATTGAACTTCAGATAAGGACAAACTACTCGAGAGTATTTTGGCTAAGCAAACTTTATTTGTTTCTAATCAAACTCCGAATTATTAGTCTCTCATTTCTCTAAAAATTAGGGGATTGAGACAAAAAAATGACAAGTTTTGGGAATTCTAACATTTTTTGTTATGAATACTCAGGTTCAGTGTAGATTTTGGCAAGAATGAGGTGGAGGTTATGAAGCATGTGTCAATCTACTTAGATTCATCTCAGTCAGAAATATTGTTTGACTTACTTGCCACTTCTGAGTTGAAGGTGATATATCAGCCTTATGATTGGGATTTGAATTGTTAGTGTGATATATGATGGGTTTGTATATATGACACTGATATTCTTCCCAACTAATGTTCTAATGATAAATTAGAAATTAGCATTATAAAAGCTAACACAACATGTTGCTTCTCTTTCAATTTCACACCTTTCTAAATGCACTTTACTTAGGCAAATATATCTCAAAGAAAATTTATTCTTACCGTGCCCTTTATTCTCGCCTTGAGTGTACATAACTTTTAGGTACTAAAATTGTGAAATGCAACTTGTAATGGCCCATCAAATGAACTCTACATTCGTGGGATTTTGAGCTATTGCAACTATTCCCTTTGTATTTTGGGAATAAATTTTGGACATCAGAATTTTGATGTGAAATAGGGCGCCGATTAGTTTTTGTGTGTATTTTGAAATGTGTATATAAGTTGTAAAAGATAAAAAATAAATAAAAAATAGTTGTATTTTTGCACAACCGTACAGTAATAGATGGTTTAGTGTTCCATGGAATTGTTCTTGCTTAATTCAGATGAATCTACGCTGCATGTAGGTGAAAGTAAGTATAAAATTAGAGCGTCGACATTATAATCTACTAAACTAAACAAAAAAACTTATTAAGTGAATTAAGAAGATCGAGACCCTGTTACACTCCTAAACCTGTGTATTTTCAGTTTTGACAAATAGAATACATAAAACTCTACAACAACAATCATAACCAAGTCTTATCTCATTAAATGGGGTCGACTAAATTAATTAAACAACACTATAATATTTTATCAAAAATCATGTCGCAAACCCAATAAAAAAAAGGGTTGTATTAAGCTTGGACAACAAATGAAGAACATTGTCCGATATCTATGACAAGACTACGTAAAGTTCTTATATATGAAATTGTGTGAAACAAAGGTCACGGATAGTTAGATTTTGTCGTATATATTAGATGGGTATTGCTAGTTATAGCGAAACACCATCCCACAAAAGTGTCCCACAAAAAATGTTTATTTATGTTGAAAAAGAAAAGGATAAATAGTTCTACTTAGTACCCATCTTGTTTGATTCAAGGAAGGAAGGTTGGTAAATATGCTTCAATGTTTAGTAGAAATCCTTAGGTTGATAATCTAACTCCAAGTTCTTTTGTTAGCCTACTTTCCCAAATATATCCCACCTTAACTTAAGCCAAGTTACAACCCTGAAAGACCTCAAAGTGTGTATATAATCTGATCTTGACTGTCTGTTTAGAATTGTCGCAAATTTACAGCAAGGTACATTCATGTGACGACTGGAGTGGGCAAATGTCGTGACCAGCCCTACTGCTTTAGGAGATGCATACATGTATCCTGGAAAAGATATGAGCTATCTTCTCCAAGCTTGTCCCGCTTGAATGTAACGAGGTAAGTAAGTCAATGTTGTGAATGAGATGGTATGATGATTTGAGCAACTCTTTGGAAAGGTATGTTTTTCCTGAAAAAATGCAAAGAATAAAATACTTTTTTTTTTCGTTACTTGAGGACAAGCAACAGTTTAAGTTTGGGGTTGTGATGACAGATCATCTTACATTATTCTTAGCATGTTTTTCAGTCATTTTCAGTAGGTTTTACATTATTCTGGCGCCTGAAACACCACTAACATGCGCCTGGCGCATGGTACTAGGCGCCTGGTGCATGTTTCTTGCAGGCCTAGCCTGAATTTTGTTACTTTTTTGTGGCAAAAGCCCGGTATTTTAGCCCAACTTCAGGTGGAAACTCTCTCTATATATACCACTGCTCTCATTCATAATTTCTCATTCAGAACAAAGCGGTTCAAGAGGAAGGCAAACACTAGGAGCTTCAAGGGAGGAGTTTCTCTCCTCACTCCAAGTTTTTCTAGGGTATGTTTTATTTCTTTTGTAATTTGTCTTTAGTTACCATGTGTAACTAAATCTTTTTAGGCTAGGGTTCTAAGATGAACCTCTACTCTGGTTGTTGGATAATTTATTTAATTTAAAGTCTTTATTCAATTATTTTCTTCATGATATTTAGTTTTACTGTCGTGCGTAAGATTTGTCTCTTCTGAAGCATAACCCTGACTTAGGCACTTAGGGAGGTGACATTACCTAATATTGATGCATATATGTCTAATCAAGAAGTAATTAATTAGTAACTAAGGAAACATGCCGAAAGAGATCAGAACCTTGAGAGAAAGGTACTTAGGGAGGTGACATACCTAATATTGATACATATCTGCCAAAACCAGGAAGTAACTAGTTAGTAATTAAGGAAACAGGTGACTTCACGACTTAAATCAGCCCAGTAACCCCATTCTCCTCAAACCTTGGTAAGGTAGACGCTGATAGGGGTGCCCATTTGTAGAACTACCGAGAGGGAGAGTGTGATATATGCTTCTAAGATTCATAGATGAGCAAACCTTTAAGAACATCGGGACTACACTGATCAAAATTTAGGAACGCTAATTTAAGTTTATGTTTCAATTACCTCTGAGAGAGGTGTGATCAGCAGGTGTAACTCGACAGCTGGAGGGGAATGAGCCCATATCTCTGAGAGAGTAAGGCCCCACTCGTACATACCTAGTGTGATCAGCAGGTGTAGCTTGACAGCTGATAGGTAGTAAAACCTCACGAACTCATCACTTAGATAGGTAACGATTAATAACATGAATAAGACTTGACTATTACATAATTCCAACAATTAAATAGAGGGAATTCGAAGGATCCTAATCGCCGCTAACATTCTGCAATCAAAACTTGTAAACTTGCAAAACTCTAAACTCTTATCTCTTATTTTATTTTATTGTTCCCAAATAAATAACGCAAATTATTTGGGTGAAATAAAAATCTTTGTGGATACGATACTCTACTTATCACTTTATTACTTGGTAAACGATTTGGTACACTTGCCTACATCCGACCATTAATGCACAAGCATGGTAAACGGTATGATCACGTGCGAGCCCGAGGTCTAAGGGATCCAAATCAGCCCTGACTTAGATAATAGGAGCCGGATGGGGCCCAACTCTAATTTCCTAGTGGTATACAGCCCCTCAAGTATGATACCTTGAAGAGGGATGTTTTCACTACGTACTACTCTGACCTGGAAAAGCACATTGCTGCTAAGGTTAAGGCTATTGTACTCATTTCATGTATAGTTGGCGCCCACCGTGTGGCCTCGATAAAACTAACCTAGGCCGCACATCTCAAACAAAACTAAGAGCCTCCGCCTCAACGATGGCCGATTCATGCAGCACGACAAACCACACTAGCGACCCTGACGCGGTCTCTTCCATGCAGCAACAAATAGATGCTCAAATACAACAAAACAAGGCTTTGTCTGCAGCAGTTCAGAACGTTCATCAAAACTAGTTGACTCATGGTGAGGATACTCAAGGTGGGCTCGAAGAAGAAGATCCACAACCACTATCTGCTGATATCTGGAATGATCTGGACAACTTTAAGCTACACCCCTGTCCGCTTTTAATGGGAAAACAGACCCGACTGAACACATAAAGACGTTCAACACTCAGATGGCCATCATCATAGCTGGAGATCCGTTGAAATGCAAGCTGCTTTCTAGAATTCTCAACGAAGCGGTGCTTCGCTAGTATATGGACCTCCCCTGTTTCTCAATAACTAGGTATCCGGACTTCGCCAGGAAACTAACTCATCAGTTCTTCGCCAGGAAGCATATGAAGGTTTCAACAACAAGTCTTTTTAACGTGAGACAAGGCTAGCACAAGTCTTTCTGAGAGTATCTTGACCGGTTCAGCGAAGTGACTATTAAGGTCACCAATCCATATCAAGAAATTTTCATTGGCACTTTCCAAAACGGCCTAAAGGCGGGACAGTTCAACGAGTGAAAAGACAAGATGATTCAGGTACAACTTATACTACAACAACAAGTGATATGGTTTTGCTCAGGTGGCAGCGCCCACAACAACGTCATTTGAAATGTAATGTCGATGCTTAGTTTTCAAATCAGTTGAATAGAACAAGAATTGACATATGTATCCGCGATGACGAAGTTACCTTTGCGCTAGCTAAAACCGTCTCTCTCTGCTATGTGTTATGTTGTCGTGGGAGAGGCTCTGGTCTTATTCCACGCCTTACAAAGGTAAGTGACATGCAATTTGACAACATCGATTTCACATTGGATTCAAAGTTTATAACAAACGCCTTAGACCATTGCCAGGTTAATGTTACGAAATTTGGACAAGTGCTTTCAGCATGTCGGAGTCTCTTCAACACACACTTCTCAAACTCTAAGGTCGAGTTCAATAGGCGACAAACAAATGAGTTAGCTCATATCCTTGCTAGGGTGGCCACATTATCTGTTAGTCTCGTTATTTATTATCATGTACCTCGTTGTACAAACTCTCTTATTATTAATGAAATGTTATATGCAAACTCCTTTTCTTTAAAAAATAAAAAGTAAATCGGTCGTAATTGGACTTATCACGTGCCTCCAACTATTTTAATAAAACCAAACAACCCTTAATATTTGATTTGAAAAGTTCCATTGAAATATTTTCTAGTGGATTGAGATTCGTATTTAACTTTGTTTAAAATCAGCGTAGACTAATAACACAAAACTCAATTATTTAAATGAACATACCAATTCAAATGCACATCCGATCAACATGCTCATAAACGTGATTGATAAAATGCAAACATTAGACATGTAATCATACAAATATAAATCATGGTTTCGTAATTAGATCTAATACCACTGAAGGAAAATCGCAAACATACATAGCGTATAATCACAATATACATTAAAATTTCCCTTTTGATGAATAATTATGAATGGTTATGAATCACTGATTGAATGATTACATCTTGTAGCCTATAACCGTTTATTGTCGAAATTGAGATGCATCACGAACACTACATGAATGCAACGTCTCCACTCAGTCCACATGAACATAATATTTTTTTGCTAATCATGTTAGCAGCGATCGTGTGGAAGCTTTTGAAAGTAACCAAAATTAATATTTTGAGCAGCTAGGGTCTTGTAAGCGTCAATAGTGAATTGCTTCAACAATATATTATTTATAGAACCACTTCTGCATACTGTTCCTTACGGTGTAATGTGTTATCACTTATGTGCATCATACCTTACAATGTACCGCACTTCTCGAACTTGCATTGGTGCATCGTAAGAGTGCATCACGAAATAATAAATAAGTCCTATTTATTTAATCTTGTCTAAACATTTACTCTTTTGCCCTTATAATATTGTGTACATCACAATCAATGTCCTTTGATTTTACTTTTAGCTATAAACAGAGAAAAGTGACGGTAAATAATTCTCAACAGAACAACTGCAATGCCCTTATTAATATCCAAAATTATTACAATTTTTTGTCACTATATAACAGCATAAAAATAAAACAAAAATAAAAATTCCTCACCAAGCTACTGACCCACCGGGTAATATTCATTACTTTAAATAAAACTAAGATGGAATTGGAAATAGGAAGTTGAGATGTGAATGTGACACAAAAATTAACTTGTAGGTAACTTGCAGTTATTATGACAAGGATTGTTTGTTACTCACACCTTCATTACCTGCCAAAATCATATATTTGTTTTTCCTAGTAAAATTGGTGCAACCAAATCCCAAACTCTTTCCAATTTCATTTTGCACAAAATTGGCAACTTCAACACCAGATTTTCCACCTTTTTGACATGTTTGTGATGTTGGTATCTTCTCAAGGATTTTAACAAAGTAAACAGGATTTGGATTCATGTAATGAAAAACAGGATCCAAACATTTATATCCACTAGCTGTTGTTCCATAAAACATACTAACCGTAACATCAAGAGCAACAGGAACAATATCATCAGTTAGCTCAGCAAACAAAGGACTAAACCTTAGCAAGTAAGGCTCTCTACAAGTTGTTCCTTCTGGACACACCACAAGGTTTCCTTCACAAAGCATTTTCTCCATTGAATCTCTGTCTCTTGCTCGGTCACGAGTTAATCGCGTTGTTCTAATGGGGGAAATAATCTCATTGACTCTGCTCAAGCTATATGTGACTGCTGAGAGTGGTTTGTTTATAGTGTGTGATATATAAAGTGGATCAAGCAAAGTTCTGTGGTTACACACATAAAGCATATTGTTTTGATTTTTTTCGTTTTCGGTCGAGGTTTTAGGTCTTGAAATTGTGCTTCTTGTCCCTGAAAATGCTAATATTGGAGCTGATGCATTTAAAGGCAATGAAACTCCAAATGTTACTCTGAAAATTGAAAGAAATAGTCCAAGTGGTAACCACATGAACATGACTAGTGAAGATGTTACGGTTGGCATGAAAGCCAATCTTCCATCATGGAAAATCAATGGCTTAGGTAACAACTTTCTTGGTAATACACGCCAATTTCTCCTCTCATCAGAACTTAACATAAAGCAAACCTTCTGCAAAAATAGAGAAACAAGATCACAAAAAGTTATTATTTTTAGACAAAAAAAAAAAGTTTGAAGTGTGTTTGAATTTATAGTGAGTTTGACGTAATCACAACGTGCCACTGTGATTTTGGGACATGCATTCCCTACAATCAGGAATCGTAGTATACTAGTATATATTAATGCATAAAAATCGGATAGAAAATAAATTTAAAATTATTGATCAATGATTCAAAACCGTTGTATTAAACCGTGAATTTGGACAATGTAGATTTAGCGTTAGAAAATAAATTTAAAATTATTGATCAAAATCGGATAGTTCAGATTTGTTTTTAGTCGCTAGTTGACATAAGGAGATCCATAATAATTTTGACAAAAACTATATTTTAGAGCTTCTGAAAAATGAGTGTATCATCGTGATTTTGTCAAACACCGATTCAAAACAAGTATGGCATGTGTTTAAAGTGTAAACATGTGTGTGTCCAAAAAAGAAACCATACCTTGTAATGAGGGAAAAGTTTCTGGTCAATATACTCAATATGGCTACCAATAATACCAATACTATTCTCTTTGCTTGTTGCTTTAACATCATAGGAAGTGGTTGTTTTATGTTTCTCAAACAAACCCAAAAAGTAACCATTGAATGACTTTATGTCTCTTGCTACAATAGCTTCAACACCTAAATAGTCTTTCAAGAAACCTTCAACCATTATTCTTGGTAACTTACTAGATGCAACTTTTCTCTCACAACACATCACAGCTTCAAATCCTTCCCAACCAACATCTTCTAAGTAGAACTTTGGAAGAACAGCCATTCCTACCCTTAACGTGTCTTTTCTTATGCCAAAAAAGGTTAAGAAAACCATAATCTTCAAACCTAGTTGATACTCACCAACTAACCATACCAAAGGGTATGAAAGAAACAAAATGATAGATCTTAGTATTCCACCAGCTTCAAACGAAACTAGCATGAAGTAAGGGAAGAGTGAAGTGGATCTTAGAAGAGTGCCTTCAAAATCAAAAACTAGTGTTTTATTTGAAAGTTTAGAGGTTTTGTTGGCAAGTGAAACGTTTTTCATCTTGCTGCAGGTATGGTTGGTTCTGTAAAACAAAGGAAAGAATTGTAGTTATACTTGTTTTGGAACAACTTTATACAAGAATGGAAAAATCCTTTCAGAGATGGGTTGTTGTTATGTCTCAGTCAAATAAGGGACTTCACATCTCAAATAGTATTTATCTTTTGTCGTAAGGTTTTGAGTGTAGCTAGGCTACCCTTAGGCTTCTTATTAATATTCATTTTTGGTTGAGGAAAGGCTATATATAGGCTTGACATAGTCTAGAATGTATAGACATCAATTTAAATTTAAGTGTCAATTAATCTATGTTAGTTAACAAATGTCATATATTTATAATATATATATATAATCGAGCTTCAAATCCTAAAACGTTAGGATAAGATAGAGTGTCTTTACATTTTACTTGAGGTTTTGAGTTTAGAAACCGACCATTAGAATGTAATAACATTAAAATTTGGACGAAGTTTTGTATCTTATTATGATACTATTTAGTTCGATAAACTAATATGTACGGTTGTGTACAGAGAATACCAATTTTCATAAAAATATTGTTATAAACTTCAACATCCTATTGTCTGGATAAACAAAACATTCACGATTTTCAACTTTGTCATGCAAAAAAGCCTAGCGGTGCAGCTTGTTGCCCATTTACCTTTTATTCATATGTAAATAATCTTTGATATATATATATATATATATTAACGAATTCACTATTACAATAGAAAAAAAATTATACGAGTAAAAAACATAGTTAGAATATGGACCTTTTGATCATGATTGGATGGTTCAAATCTACCTAATTCTTAATTGTGTAATTGAAGATAATCTATTTCCTTGAATATATATCCGATGGTTGAAATCTGCAGTTTAATCGTGTAATCGTAAATAATCCATTTCCTTAAGCCCCTAACCACATGTTACCTCACAATTGTTGGCACTTGGCACCAAATTGTCCAAATGCGATGTTTCAAAAATCAAAGTAACATAAAGCCAAGAAATAAATGAAAGATGATTACGTGCCAGAGTGGTCATTGTCCATTCAATAGTTTAGACTTTAGAGCAGCGTCTAGCCATCAACTTTGGGGTGGGGTTACATTACATTTTGGTAGATGAAAAAAGGACTCTGATACAGTACTGACACCATTAACCATTCCCACCAAGGCAAGGGAGACATATTTTTAGTGTTATCTACAATACGTACATCAACTAAATTTCTACTTTAATGTGTTAAATGGAAATTATTTCCATCCACATATTTCATCAACGATTACAAAACAAACACATTTTCTGTTTTATACCAGTTTTTCACGTATTCTCCTACCATTAAAAGATAAAGAAAGTAACACACTAGTTTTTTCCATTCAACATGCTTGATATACATATTGCATATTGAAAGTTTGAAATCATATGCAATATTTAAAATTAAATTCCGACCATGCAAATCGAAAGGAAATGAAAATTTTAAAAACAAGGAGTAATTATGGTGATGAATTTGAAAATGAACATTTTGAATATTTTGTTAAACAAATGAATTTTTTTATGATTTTTATTTTCTTAGAACTTCACAATAAATTAGAGTTGTAGAAAGAAAAAATAGACCTCTTCAAGAGATGACACACCATGATACATGAAACTAAAATTGAACAACACTTTTGGACATAAGCAGTGAATTATATACATCATGTTATGTTTAAAATATAATTTATATTAGACTGATTATGAACAAGACTAAATATTTGTTCAAAGGAAGAAAATCCAACATTCTTATTTCCATCAATTTGGATGTACATGTTCTATTTTGAACATTAAAGTCTATCTAAAGAAATTTGATGTCAATGCTCAAAAGTGTATCATGTTAGAATATTGTGACCACTCAAAGGCATATACAGTGTATATGTCTAAAACCTTAATGTTTGAAGAATCAATACATGTAAGATCTGATGACAAACAGTCCGAAAAATGATAAATCAGACCTAGTTTAAGCTTTTGTAGATTATTAAATTATAGCAAATCCTACATCATATGCACCTGATGTCCCTGATGTAACACCCCGATTTTTAATATTAATATATTAATATTATTATAAGATAATATTAGTATTATTATTGGATAATGTTAGTATTATTGTTATTATTAGTATTGATAGCTTGTTATTATTAAATTAAATTACACGTGGTTGTAGATGTTATGAATGATGAGGAAGTAAGGGAGTTAACTAGTCGTTGAAATAATGGGAGAAAACAATTTTAGGAAGAATATAGTGTTTATAGTAAGGATAAGAAGGTAGAGTGCAAACGGAGGTGCATTAGCAAAACTGGGTAGAAAAGGGGTGTAAGTAGTAAGTTGTGTAGCGTTTAGTGGTTTAGACAGAGGGTGGTGTAAATAGCAAAGTTGTATAGTTGTAGAAAGAATAGTGACCAGACTAGGGGTGTAGATAGCAAGTCAGTCTAAGAATTATGCAAGGAAGATTAAGTCCAAGTAGCGATTATATATAGAGAAGAACATGAGAGAATTAGAGTTACAAAAAACAGAAGAAAAATATTGAGAGGAGCAGAGGAAAAACTACGGTTTTGAGAGAGAGGAGGCAAAGGATAGCGGAACGTGAAACCTAAGAGGAGGAGAAGAGGAGAGCACTTGCCAAGGGGAAACCAAGCTAAGAACCTACAATCTTTGGAGAATTCGAGGTAAGGAGGAGAATCTTTTCATCTTTGGTTGTTAATTGTGAAAAGGGGAGAATAGGGTTCCAAAACCATTTTGTTGTTGTTTTTTTATTTCCAAAATTTAGGGTTGTTATGATTCTATGAATTGTCGTTGTTATCATAGAAATTATGAAGTGTAATGGTGATGAATTATTCTAATGAGAAATATTTGGTACGGCTGAGATTGTGAAGAGGATTTTAAAATTGTGAGATAATCGGTTAAGTAATTGATTAGAGAATTTAATCATGTGAGGAACGATGTAATTAGAATGAATGAGTGAAAATTAGTGTTTGAATGATAGGGTAACCTTACATAGATGTTTAGGGACGAATTTGGTGAGTTTGAGGTCGAAAATGAAGTTTGGAAAGGTCCCCCGAAGTGAAATCACAGAAAAACTGTGATTGATGTACCCTGACACCCACGCACGGTCGTTCCCTCAGGGAGCACGACCCGTGCTCAACTTTCTGCCAACCATCTCATTTTGTGTTGTTTTGGGGGCTCACGGTCATGCTCCCAGGGAGCACAGTCGTGCACCCTTCCCATACTTAGGAAACCCTACTTTTCTTCATTAAACTAGACTTTCCACCCGTGCTGCCGCACGGGTCATATACATTGTAAATATAGTAAACAAAAAGAAAACATTAATAACACAATTCGAACTTATAATTTTAATGTCATAATTTCGACTACAAATTTAATAGAAGTTTCTCATGTCTACAAATTTTGAAATACTTCTTTAAACACTACATTCGAAGTACTATACATGTAAATACCATCTTCATCTAGACTTTCGACCCGTGTGACGCACGGGTCTTATCGACTGTAATAAAAACAATAAGTGATTTTTGACCTGTGTGAAGCACGGGTCTATCAATAAAAACAAATGAGATTATTAGTGATATAATATTGTAATAAAATGCATATTAATATGTCAATGATATTTGATTCATACAAAAAATTTCATTTTAATTTTAACGGATATGAAAACATAATTTATTAAACTTATTTGCTTGCATTTGATAACAAAAAAAGTAAAAAAAAATAGAAATATGACATAATTTAGAGTGAACACATTTTTTAACCATATAAATAACGGAAATAGTAAATGAGGACAAATTGCATCATAATTAATCAAGTTTGAACTAAAAAACATGGAAAAATTGCAGCAAAAAAAACTAATTACATAGAGAATAAAGTTTGTAAAAGATATCAAAAGTTACCCATTGCACAATAATGATGCATGTGCGCAAAAAAAAAGAGCATATGTATACTCAAAAGTTACCTCTAAACATTTCTTGAATATGTTATCAATATAGCAACAGCTCGTACACACAACCACAATCCTGATGCAGTTCATACAAAATGAATATTTTCTTTTACTATTAAAACATATGAAAAACTAAAGGCATGCGCAAGAGTTAAACGTGAAAAAAGTTTCAAAATCATCATTCAAAATTGAATGCAAGCCTTCAAATTTATTCATTTATGTATATGTAAATTTCTAAAGATTATAGTAATCAACTACTAATGAAGTATTAATCAAGTATACCATTCTCATTGAAATAATCACCTCATAATATACATATTGAAATTGAAAGCAAATGATAAGAAGATTCAATTGATTTTGAATATGGGGAAAAAAGAGAGTGAAATCAATAACTATTTTTCAGCCACACAAAAAAAAAAAAAGATGATAGACAACAACATCAATATTAAAACCCACTTCATATATATTGAATAGAAAGCAGATAAAACACTTACTAAAAATCAAGATGTAACCAAAATGTAGAAAGAAACGCAGAGAATGCAGAAAATGTAGCATGTGGATATTCTTACCAAATTGGACCAGTGAGGCCAATGCCAGTAACAAATTGTCGTAAGAAAAACAATCAACAATGAAAAAGTCTAGATAAGCACCTCATGCCATACCAAATTAATTAAGAACTATAGTGTGTTTGTGTATATATAATGTATCTAAAACATGATATATAAAAAAGAGATAGGATCCTTTCTAGCTAATACCTATAAATACAGTAGCTTCCAAGTTCAATGCAATTGAAAACTCATGTTCCTCTGGCTTAGAATATGCAGAGTTCCACATCAATCAGCAAATAAATAACAGGAAAAGAGAATCGCAAGCAATGGGTTGAAACCACCTCCCTCAACCATAAATTCATTGGGAACTATCGCAATTATGCAGATATGGAACATAAGCTCTAAATGAGTTGGCTGCTGTGATGGAAAGGGAACAGTCTCAATTAAACCTGCATAACCCAAGAAAACATGTGCAGTCAATGTAAGGTGGCGCACATAAACCATGTGATGATGTATATCATGTCCCTCATGCGTTGGAAACTGATCGTAATCATTGAAACATGTAAAAAAACATGTCGTGCGAGTAATATGTTGAACTAAAAATTAACAATAAACGTGTTATCCACAATCCATCCAAATTCTGCTGCGATACACATAGTCTCTAGGGGATTTCACAAACTTTGTTATAAAATTGGATTAAGCTGTAACACTTATAATTGAAATTTCATATTCTTTTCTATTTGTACTGTTTGCACCAAACATCAGAATTAAGCTGTATCACTTATAAATCAGGATATAATAGATTAATTGTTAGTATATTAATATTTTATAAGGATATAATAATCATATGAGTATATATAATGTGATTACCAAAAATTCAGCTTTTATTTCATCGGCATCAAGTACATTATTGTAGGTCAGTTGAAAGTTCATCTCATCGTGCACAAATGGTCTTGGCACGACATTTGGCAAATTGACTGGAATAACATTCTTCTCAACGCTAAAACTCATTGGTGGAACAAAAGTAGGATAACAGATCGTCTTCCCAAACCTATTCTTCACTCTAATATAGATCAGAGGTTGAAGATCAGAGTCTGAAGAACAACGTCTAAAGATCAGAGTCTGAAGATCAGAGTCTGAAAAACAGTGTCTGAAGATTAGAGTCTGAAGATTAGAGTCTGAAGAACAGCGTTTGAAGAACAATTTCTGAAGATCAGAGTCTGATGAACAGTGTCTGAAAACTGGGAGTCTGAAGTACTTGTTTACTTGTAGACTAATCTATTTTATTTTTGTTAAGTTTCTGGATGTTGGTTCTTAAGCTAATCAATCCTATCACCCCATTTATTATTATAATTTTAATAATTATTATTAATTATTATTACTACTATTTTTAGTTTTCATTCTAAAGAGTTATTATACCCTGTTGTTATTAAATTGAAAAGAGCAAAATCGGACAAAAACTTATTCACAATACCTGTACTGTCAGTGAGTACAATCTCTAGAAACTAGGGTTTCTGTGCTGTGTTTAGGTCATGCCTTGGGAATGATCCCAAGGTTACTATTTGTAGCCTCTTTTGGGTCTACCCGGTCATGGTTTTGGGCCCAAGTCGTAAAGGGCCAAAACCATGGCTAGGGCGCCCTTGTGAGCTTCTAAGGGCGCCCCCAGAGGGTGCCCTTTAGGAAGGTCACCTAGGGCTATTTATGACTGTAAAGTGGGTCCTGCGTCCCCCTGGAGGGCATCCAGGGCGTCCATCCTTATTCTAGGGGTTCATACCCTTATTTTTAGGATCTCAAGTCCTGGATGGTGAGATCTACGGTCCACAGCCCAACAAGCACGAGTCTTGGGACAAGGCGAAGTGATTAAACTGTTAACGGGGGGGATTTGCCTATGACCTTTTGCCCAGCAAGTGGGGCTTACTGGTGACGAGGCTTTATGAAAAAAATTTATGAGTACTAGCCCAACATAGATGCATGTCCAATCATGAGTGCTCGCCCACGAAGGGTGCTAGCCCAACATGGATGTTTAAACCCGCATGGGTACTAGCCCAACACGGATACTAGCCCAACATGGGTACTAGCCCAACATGGGTACTAGCTCCATGTTTCTGTTTTGAGTACCTTAGTGGGCACTAGCCCTTCGAGAGTATGGGCGCTAGCCCAACGAGAGTATTTATATTAGCCCAACAAGCACGAGTCTTGGTACAAGGCGAAGTGATTAATCTGCGTGTAGAAACGACTCCTTTGAGTAGGTTAGCTCGCCTCGCCCGTTAAACTACGTGTTGAGGACGCCTCTTAATGAGATCCGACGGCTGACGTGAGGTGACCGTTCGCTCTCGCTGACGTGTTCGAAACGCAACGGCTATCGGAAGTCGTGTCAACTTAGATGACGTCATCTGCGCGTTTTCCCAGGCTTTTTTTTACTTTAAACTGAAACGGATCTACTTTTCCCCCTACTTTCAGATTTCTCTTATCCTTTCCCCCCTCCTTTGCCTCCGTCTTTTTCTTCCAACTCGCTTTCTTTTTCTCGTTCCAGCGGTTACGGTGTTTGTGGATCTCTGTGCTTGCTGTTTACGGATCGTCCGGAGTCCTCGTTCGCTTCTCAAGCCCTCCATTTGTCTAGATCCAGGTACCCTTACTTGATCTCGTTCTTTTTAATTTTAAATCAGTAGTATGGTGATAATTAGGGAGTGCGATGAGGCGGGTAGGGAGCTATCCCCAGCTAATTCGGAGGAGAGGTGTAGGTTGTGGAGGGAAAGTGTTAGGTATGCGAAACGCTCAGATGGAACCATTGATTGGGTGGTGTTTGATAAGGCCTACTACGGCCACTCCCTTGTGACGGAGTCTCCGAGTGATTTGGACGGGGGTGAAGGAGGGAGTATTAGTGGGAATTCATCTGACTCTCTTATTCATTCTGTTCGCCCAGGTCCGTTCTGTAGGAAAGGAATTTGTTACATGGCGTCTTCTAGTGGTTCAGAACAAGAGAGTTTCGCCTACGAGGTGCTTCGTTCTGAGTCTGTGTACCTGGATTCCCAACGGGTGGCGTTTTTCCGGAGCAAGCTACACGTGTCCTCTACGGGATTTGAGGAGGACGTGGTTTTGGAGCCTTGTCGCCCAGGCGAGAAAGTGTGCGCACAGAGGCCGAAGAGTTTGAAGAGTGAGATGCTTTTATCCGCGCTTTTGAGATTCTATGTGAGGGGTTGGGCTTCCAGCCCTCGGTTGGATCCTTCTTCACTTTCTATGGCACGAAGGGGGTAGATAAGCAGTCTTGGGTGTCCGTTAGCGCGCATCCTGGGAAGAGGTTGTTCCCGCCCTACGCCTCTCATTACAAGAATTGGAGACAAACATTCCTTCGGGTCCGGGGGCGAAAAGATTGTGAGGCAGCTGCTGTATGGGTGGACGGTAAGCTGAGGTTTCCCACATGTTGGACGAGTGCTCCGGCGTCCATCATGGGTTTTGAATATGAGAAGCTGGACGCGTACGACCAGGGCGTCGTCTGTTTTTTGGACAAAAAGTTGCCTATGAACATCCGGGAGTTATTGAATAGGGAAGGGGATGTAGATAGCTTAGACGAGTACCTACGTGAGTCAAATTCATTTACTCATGCCTATATTTTACATTTATATTTTCTTGTCCCTTAACTTTCCTGCTTTATTTTCTGTAGAGGATATGGCGCCCATGACTGCGGCGGAGAGGAAAAGATATCTCGAAGAAATGAAAGCTAAAAAGGCTGCTGAGGGAACGGCGACTACTGATCCCGCGGGACTTATTACCCGTAAGCCAAAGAGGAAAGTTGATCATCCGCCCGAGGTTCAAGCTGAGAGCCTTACGGCGGCTCCGCGTGATAAAAGGTCGCCCGGGAAAGACAATAAAGGAAAGGCAGCAGCGGAGAAAAAAGGGAAGAAGACACCTTCTCCTTCCCTGATTGGCGCCATCAAAACCAGCAGCTCAGTGCCGTCTTTCTGGGATAAAGGCTTTGACTACGGTGCCTACGTGAAGGAAAGGCTGGTTTTTAATCCAGAAGACGCGGAGTCGGGAAGCCAGGGCGCTGTGCCCTTTATGACGAAGGATATAGGAGTTCATTGTTTGCGGACTATAATGCTTCTAGACTCGGTGGATCGTAAGTATGAGGAAGTGGTGCAGAATGAAGAGGCTCTCCAAGCTACAGTGAGGGCGTTGGAGAAAGAGGTGGAGGAGGCCAGGAATGCTAGGGATAAAGAGGTGCAGGAGGCCAGGGACGCGATGAAGCTTGAATGTGACAAACGCATCTCCGATCTGAAGATCGGTTATGCAGCAGATCTTGCTGGAAAGGACGGGGTCATTGCTAAACTACAAGACGATGTCGCGGCTGGAGCAGAAAGGGAGGATCAGCTTACGGATGAGGTTTCTGAAGCGAAGGGCGAGCTGGCTCTGAACTTTGATGCTGGCTTTGAAAGAGCCAAGGCACAATTCGCCCTTCTCCATCCTGGCGCCGATATTTCTGCCCTTGATCCTTTTAAAATTATTGTAGATGGCATCCTAGTGGACGAACCATAATTTCGTTTGTTGTAATTTAATTTCCTTTTTCTTAAACTCAGTACTCTGCTTGAATTTGTGTTCGTGATGTATCATTCTCTTTTTAAGCTCTTCGTTTTCCTTCAAATTTATGTATTTCGGAAGGCCTCTCCTGGGCGGTGACTACGTTCGTTTTATAATAATGTTGACAGTTGTAGGTTTGTTTCTTTTAGCGCCTGATGCTTTAGGGTCCCTTTATAAGGGGTCCCTTTTATTGCTTGGACGACGATCTTGTTTTCTGCTCGCGACGTCTTAGAGCCCTCTTTGGGGTTAAGGAATTAGGCGGCGATCTTATTTTCGTCTCGCGACGTCTTAGAGCCCTCTTTGGGGTTAAGGAATTAGGCGGCGATCTTATTTTCGTCTCGCGACGTCTTAGAGCCCTGTTTTTTAGGGTTAAGGAATTATGCGGTGATTTCTTTTCAAGCTCACGACGTCTTAGAGCCCTGTCTTTTAGGGTTAAGGAATTAGGTGGCGATTTCTTTTTAAGCTCACGACGTCTTAGAGCCCTGTCTTTTAGGGTTAAGGAATTAGGTGGCAACCCCTTTGGGGTTAACGGACTATGCGGCGAGCTCATTTATGGTTCGGCATTGGTGATTTGCTACAAGCAACAAAAGTAAGATAAACAAGCAATATATATATAATATCAATAATAAACCAGGGCCTCATTAAAAACCCCCATTACTGCGAGGGAAAAGAGTGCCCCTTACTCCTTTACTACATAGCTGTACAAAGACATTGAAATATGTAAGACAAAGACGGTAGAAATTAAAGTGGCTTTGTCTTCCCTCTATCTCGCCTTTGAGTTGTTGTGGCGAGTTTTTTTCTGCATTGTGCTCAACTTTTTCATCGTACCGCGGTTGGCTAGCTCTGCCTGTAGTGTCGACAAAGGAGTACTCGTTTCCTTCTTGATTTCATCGTATTCTGCATCTTCTTCCTCAGCATTGACACTTGAATTGGCTGGCTTCAAATGGAGTATCAAGAAAGGAGTACTTTCTTCCTCAACCTTCTTGATCTCCTCGGGTTTCGCATCTTCTTCCTCAACATTGACAATTGGATTGGCTGGCTTTGAACGGAGTATCAAGAAAGGAGTACTTATTTCCTCAACCTTCTTGATCTCCTCAACATGACTCTCTCCTTCTAGGTTTGCGACAATGAAGTTCACTCGGTGTGCTTTTATGTTGCTGTTTCCTTTCTTCTCCTTTTGTAGCTTCAAACTGTTGTGGTAACATTCTCGGGCCACTTTCTGGTCTGCTCTGATGGTGCCAACCCGCCCATCATCCAGCGGATATTTCATAACGAGGAATTTGGTGGAAAGGTAGGCGTCGAGGGCGTTAAAGGCCGGGCGGCCTATGATGACATTGTAGGAACAAGGCGAGTTGACTACCAAGTACCTAATCCTGACGGTTTTAGCGTTATTACCCGTACCGATTGTTGTTTTCAGTGTGATGTATCCCCGGACGTGCACCTGCTCCCCTGTAAAGCCGGCCAATATCCCTTTGAAAGGCTGCAACTGTTCCTCATCTAGTCCCATTTTCTCAAAAGCAGAATAATAGAGGATGTCCGCAGAGCTGCCGGGATCAATCAACACCCTCTTGACATCCCAGTTAAAGATTTGCACAGTGATGACCATGGGATCGTCATCGTGGGGGATTACTCCTCTGCGGTCTTCACTTGAGAAAGTGATATCCATTTGGCGTTCTGGTTCCTTCTTGGCGTCGTCATCAAGCAACATTATTTGTCTCACATATTTCTTCCGGGAGGTGCTGGACTCCCCTCCTCCTGCGAAGCCGCCAGATATTGTGTTTAAGGTGTGGCGTTCACCTTCTTTCGTCACATCTTTCTCCCTCTGGGGGTCTTCGGGAGGACGCCTATCTCCCTCTCTACCTTCCTTCACATATCCTCTTAATCTGCCGTTTTGAATCAACTTTTCTATCTCTCTTTTCAGATGTATGCAATCGTCTGTGGTATGTCCCTTGATGCGGTGATATTTACACCAGGCTTCCTTATCGTTCCCCATGATGGTTCCTCTCGGTGGTTGAGGTTCGGGAATGATTCTAGAATGGTAAACATCCCTCCAGATTTGTTCACGGCGGGTGTTGAGGGCCGTAAAGGACTCTGGGAGGGGTGCGCGCCTATCCTGAACATGGCGCTTGTACGGCGCTCGGTCTCTGTTACTGGGTGGGTAATAACTGCGGCGATGATCATATCCGTAGGGAGCACGCTCCCTGGAATCCCTTGCTTTCTTTTCGGCATTGCTTTCTTCTCCCTTTATATAACACTCTGCCCTAGACATGATTTCTTCCATGGAGTCAGCTGGTTTCTGTGCCAACGACTCGTTGAATTGGCCAGCGCGGAGGCCATTCTGGAAGGCTCCCATAAACAATTCCTGGTTTGGGTTAATGACCTTGATGGTGGCGTCATTATAGCGCGCGAGATACTCACGGAGAGGCTCGTTGTGTCCTTGACGGACGTTGAAAAGGCTGGTAGACGAGACTTTGCGGTGGCGGCTTGCTGAGAACTGGTGCCTCAACTTGCGTGTCATATCCTGGTAGCTGACGATGGAAAATCGAGGCAGGTTCATATACCACCTCAAGGCGGCGTCTTTGAGGGTCCCCGCTAACAACTTGCACTTGAGAGAATCTACGGCGCCGATGATGGCCATTTGAGTGTTGAAGGCGGTCACGTGTTCCACTGGGTCGCTTTTTCCATCGAAGGAGGAAAGAGAGGGTGGCTTGAAGTTTTCTGGAACTGGCGCGTTCCAAACTTCGGCGGAAAGTGGTTGAGGATCGGGGTCGACCGATTCATCTTGTTGAGATCCGTTTCCTTCGGCGTGCTGCTGCTGTTGGATGGTTTCCATGGTTGCTTGCAAGGCTTCGTTGTGGTCACGAAGCTGCTGGATATGTTGTTGTAAAGCCTCTAAGGCCGCTGGATCTGCCATCGTGCTGGCGGCGACGGTAGTTTGAGTTTGTATGTTAAGGTTGTGACTGGTGGTCAGAGATTTGTACCCTAAACCGCGAATCACAGGCTTTAGATCCGGGTTTTCTGAACGGATATGGGTTAATCGTTTGATTGTGAGGGTTTGGAATCACGGCGGATTCGGAGAATCTAGGGTTGTTCTGAAAGGTACGGCGGATTCACGGCGTTTGAGTGATGCTTTGAGGCCGCGGATCGGCTGCTTCTCCTTTCAGAGATGGTGGCTAGGTTAGTTTTACCGTAGCCCCACGGTGGGCGCCAACTGTACTGTCAGTGAGTACAATCTCTAGAAACTAGGGTTTCTGTGTTGTGTTTAGGTCATGCCCTGGAATGATCCCAAGGTTACTATTTGTAGCCTCTTTTGGGCCTACCTGGTCATGGTTTTGGGCCCAAGTCGTAAAGGGCCAAAACCATGGCTAGGGCGCCCTTGTGAGCTTCTAAGGGCGCCCCTAGAGGGTGCCCTTTAGGAAGGTCACCTAGGGCTATTTATGACTATAAAGTGGGTCCTGCGTCCTCCTGGAGGGCGTCCAGGGCGTCCAGCCTTATTCTAGGGGTTCATAACCTTATTTTTAGGATCTCAAGTCCTGGATGGTGAGATCTACGGTCCAATACCATATACTGTATCACGAACATGTGCCTTATACTACTCCGTCCCAAAATATAAGCAAAAATGAGTCAACATAAGTTGATGTATTTGGTACAAATTATGAACCAAATACATTAACTTTTGTTGACCAATTTTTGCTTATATTTTGGGACGGAGGGAGTATATTGGTTCAATTTATCCAAATGTTGCGACACTTAATTATTATGTTGAGTAGTCTGGTACTTAGATTCGTAGGAAAGAAGATGGAAATACTAACTATTTTTATTTGAATGTATGGATAGGTTGATATAATGTTGGGGGCGCAGCTTATATAGACAACTTAATAACTGTCTTAAAGAGTTGAAACCACCTCCCTCAACCATAAATTCATTGGGAACTATCAGCAATTATTGCAGATATGGAACATACGCTTTAAATGAGTTGGCTGCTGAAGTGACGGGAAAAAAATGTGCGGGCGAAAAGCGCTCGCTAAACAGTAAAGTCGCCACCGAAGTTTTATTTTTGAAAAGGGGAACGTCGATAAACCCCTTCGAGAACGAGAACAAGGTCATTGAGACCAAATTTCGGGTTTGGGAATCGGTTATGCGAGAGGAAAGTATTAGCACCCCTCACATCCGTTGTACCCAACGGGAACCATTAATTAGTTTAGCATTCAATTACGTGTTAGTTTTATGTTTATTTCCTTATTATTATGAAGAGTGTTTGTAAAGAATAAAAGAGAAAGAAAAAAGGATTTAAAGACCAAAAATAAGTTTTTTATTAGTCTGCTTCACAAGAGTTTGATCTTGCTCCTACGTATCTCCTGGTGCGATGGAGAATTCAAAGCTACGTAGTTCTTTGTAGAAAATGTTTGTGTGTTGATTAATTTTATTTATAAAAAATGATTTGGTCGCGCTTGGGTGAAAAAGTTTGCTAAAAAAAAAGACGGACTCGCACTTGGGCGATGGTATCCGTTTGAAAGCGCACATGGGCATGAATAAAATAAAGTTTGATGGGTTGAGATTGATTTTAAACGGAGGGCGAATATCCGACCGAAAGCGAAGTGTCTACCTCGTTTCCGAATATTCGGGGAAGCGTCAGGTGTCTACCCAAGTTTTCCTTTTTCACTCGCACGAAGAAAAAAGAAAAGTTGTTTTTTATGTTTTTGTATTTTGAAAATAGAATGACGATTGTCCGAACAAACGAAACATACGTCAAGTGCTCGTACAACCGGGGAATGGAAAGACATACGTCAGACCACTCCTTTTTCATTCAAGTTTGTTATTGAGAATTAAATATATTTTTGTGTATTTTTGAAATAAAATAAGCTACAGCCCCTTTAGACTCAGAACCTTCGGATTCAGAATCTCAGACTCTGAATCTTAGATTCTGAATCTTCAGACTCTGGACATTCAGACTCTGATCCTCAGAAGCTGACTTCAAACTCAGACCTCAGAAGCTCACTTCAGAAGCTGACCTTCAGAAGCACTGTTCAGAAGCAACCTTCAGAAGCACTGTTCAGAAGCAGCCTTCAGAAGCATTGTTCAGAAGCATCCTTCAGAAGCACTGTTCAGAAGCAACCTTCAGAAGCACTGTTCAGAAGCAACCTTCAGAAGCACTGTTCAGACTCTGACTTCAGAAGCATTGTTTAGAAGCAACCTTCAGGAGCACTATTGTAACACCCACACTAAATTATCTAGAATATTTAGCGTGCGTATTAATCTGATACTGGGTACATTAAAATTTTCAATAATAAATACAATATAAGACTACTGAATGAGTACAAATGGCTCGTTTATACAAATATCCAAATATCATTTACAATTACATTCTCATATACATAGATAATCTGTCGACCTCCTGAGCTTGACCTTGACGAGCATCTGCACTCCATCCAGCATCATCCTGAAGATCTTCATCTGAAAACCACGTGGCTACCTGAAAACCTGCACCAGAAGGATAGGGATGAGACATAATGTCTCAGTGAGCTCCTACCCTACCTGCTGTTGGCAACCTCGGGGAACCTAGGGTCGCCGTGCCTACCTCGGCGATCTTGGGAAATATCTACGATCGCCAAGTCTTATCTTTACTTATTTCGCGATCAAGGGGGAGAACTAGGATCGCTGCATGTCTTAATCTTATCTCATCAAAGGCTAACTTGACTTATCTCATACTTAGTGATCAGGGGGAAATAACTATGATCACTTCTTATTACTAGGAACTAATTGTCCTATTTCTCAATACTTATACAAATAAACGTATTAATCTTTAAGTTAGAGGTTAGCGTTGAACAATCAATACTTATCTTGGTTCATTTTACGGAGTGCATCCGGGTGGAGTAACCCCAAAGTACATCTCCCTTCTAACCGGTGAAAATTCCTATCATATCAGGCTAACACCGGACTCCTCTTGTCGTCGTGCGGTCATCCTTGCGGAATAACACGTCCCACTAGCGTGAACCTCCTGTGTCCCACTAGCGTGAACAACAGAAGACACGACTTAATAATCTTAACTTATGCGTATACCCCCCATGTCCCACTAGCGTGAACGATGAGAGACGCAAATTAAAATATGTTTTAACTTATGCATGAACCTCTCGTGTCCCACTAGCGTGAACGACGAAAGTCACGACTTAAACTTATTAGTCAATACGTTGCTTGGACCATTCATGTTCCACTAACGTGAACAACGAAGGTCAGGGCTTAATATCTGAGTAATTCATGACTACTTAACCAATAATGGGTCCTAAGCTTGAACATTTGATTCTTCTTAGCTTGCATGAACTTAAATGAATATAGGGATTTCTCTTATAAGGAAGTGATCCCATTACTAATCCTTTATATGTCTATATAACTTAGGAGTATAAGTATTCATCTCCTAATGCCATACCTATCCCTCATCCTACCCTAATACTAAGCCAAAGCTCACGAACAAAAAGCTGAGGAAGGTGCAAATCGTAGCACGATTTCAAGAAATCGGAGCACGATATTTTGCGAAAGTTTTCATGAAATCAGGGCATAAAATCGTAGCCCGATGCCCAGAAATCGTAGCACGATTTTGGCTTCAGCAGCACTCAAAATTTTGCTTCCTAGGCTAATCCAAACATCTTCAATCATCCAAACAGCTTATAGGAAATAATTCCAAGACATAATGGTAGATCATAACTTAGTTTAACAAGGATTTAGCATCCAAGGATAAAGAGCACAATTTCTAAACTTTAAACTCCACTTGAACAAATGAATTTAACCTACTCAAACGGGTTATAAAACCCTGTGGAACTCACCTCAATCATTAGCTTGCTTCCTTACCAAGTCCTTTCCATTTCCCTAGCTTGATCTCTTCTCAAACTCAAGCTTGATTCTTGATCTTTACTTGCTTTCCTTTGCTCCAATCTTCCCAAAATTGAGGGCTAGCATAAAGCTTGAGAATCATGGATGAAGATTGATAAATCTTGGAGGAGAGGGGAGGAGGTGGCGTGGATAGTAGAGAAGAGAGAAGGGGGAACCGATTTTGGGAGAGGGAGAGGGAGAAGATGAGAGGAAAAATGAGAAGAAAATATCTCATTTCCTTTTTATAAATCTTTCCCTCCCAAACCACCAATATTACCAAAATGCCATAATCACTTATTTACTAAATTGCCACGCTTGCTTCACAAGTTTCTAACACTGTTAACCGTTACATCCAAGCGGAATATTACCCTTGCCACATAAATAACCCATTAACTGACAATTTACCAAATTGTCCTTTGCTTAAAACATTCTGATACATCATCTCAATATTATTAAATATTCGAGTCTTAGGCGGGATGTTACAATCTACCCCCCTTAAAGAAGTTTCGTCCTCGAAATTTAGAATCCACTATCATATATGAATTAATCTCACACATTACTTTCTTCATTAGCCAAGATTCCAGTTCATCTTACTTATCGGAATCCCTTAGATTCCAACCCTATAAGTCGAATGCATCCGTCAATCTTTCGTTGACTGGAATACTTGATGTGCATCACACAATCCTTGCGTAGCAGAATATGATGTTATTTGAACCATCGCATCCAACTTGCTGACTATATCCCTGTTTATACACTCCTTGCAAACCCAAACTAGAGTTATCCAATCCTAACACTTGTGCTGAATCTTATAATCTCGTCATAGTCCGCGTAATCTTACTTTGACGACATTGAACTTTCTTATTATTCTCGACGATTCCATTAAATTCTTGTATTCGATCCTTGCCTTATACAACGGCATCCTACATATATGGTTCTACCATAAATATACCATTCTTTAATGAGAGTAGAACTACCGCACTACCTGCATTATACAAATACAAGGAGGAGGCATCCTGGTGCGTTACTTTCCATAATCTTAATCATTGCTTCCACTACGGAATTCCTCAAGGGCTCATAAAACTTACTGATTACCCGCGTTCTGCTTCGATTGATCTATGATGTTACTTATCTTAATAACTTAGGAATCATTCTTCATACTAGGAGTTTGCCAATCTCCCATCGTTCTTGTCACAACTTATTCTCGTTTTCTTGTCGTAGCATAAATGTTTTCTTCACCTATATTCCCAAACTTATAGAAATTTAGTCCAAGTGATGAGTGGCTTAAGTCGTCTCACATATCATTAAATAATATATTTCATAGCATATACTTACATACATATACGAGCACGTGTACACTTTACATTACCTCATCTTTGTCCAACTAACGGGACATCATTCTTAATCTTAACATATTTGAGACACTACCACATCAATTGGGGTTCTTTTCTTACTCTTAACTCATTTCGTAACATCCGGGATTTGCCTTTCAACCGGCTTGCCAGGTTTGCCCCGCCAATGTTACTCATATTTATTCTTAAGTATACAACAACATATAATGTAAAATTTATGGTTACAATTCACCGGTTTCACAAACTTATTCCTCGTCCTGGACGTCGAATTCAAGATTCTTGGTTTCAATGGAAAACTCTACTTGATTGCTACCAATAATAGCACACCTAGCCTTTAATCCTTTAGTCATAACCTGAAATTACATAGTCCTCTACTGTGGACTACGAATACTTTTAATCTGCGTAAAAGTTCTCCTTCCTTTACTGGTGAACATTAAGTTCGATACTTTCCAAAATTTTCGGTTAATATAGGTTAACATGACATGGTTACAACATGGAATTAAACTCACTCGCCACTGCATTGTCGTATCTGATCAAGGCCTCTATTCAAATATTTCATTCCTCATGGATTTCGAGGTTTAAGGTATTCATCAACCTAACTTCCATAACTTTCCATTAGAATTCATGATATGTTCAAATCGCTTATACTTACTACTATCCCATATAATAGGGATTAAGCACTTAACATCTTCTCATACTCTAAGCCTCAGCTTAGCGTTGTTCATTATATCATTCTTGGATTACCACTCCGCTGCGCCACTCTGATTTTTTTTGACACTCGAGTCAGCATCGGAGGAAAACTTCACTATTGGCATATAGAATTCCATCAATCAATCATTTTACTCTATCACTTGTAATCACTGTAGCAAATTTGTCTGACGTTACCATTTCTCTAGGTCAGCTCTTCATGTAGAATCATTAAACATTGCAGAAACCCGACTGGAAATATATCTGAGGCAGCTTAAATTCATGTAC
Organism: Medicago ruthenica; assembly: GCA_018208015.1. Lineage (NCBI taxonomy): Eukaryota > Viridiplantae > Streptophyta > Magnoliopsida > Fabales > Fabaceae > Medicago > Medicago ruthenica. Next base: position 38,969,119 of record CM031375.1, on the reverse strand, counting down.
ATCCATTTGTTGCAACTTCTAAAAACACTTATAGCTTCTGACAGTTCATACCTTTCATTTGAGTCTTGTTACTATTCGATCTTTCTTTATCCGTAATGATTTCATACTCATAATCTTCCCGGGACAACTTTGGTCTCCTTAGCTCTATCATGTCCCTTAAATTACCCTTGAGTTTCTACAGAACAATCCGTCCTGAAAAGTTCCAAATTCTTACCAGTTCTCTAGAACGCCCCACATAGGTTGCGTTTCTTCGAGTGCCCGATTAATCGATCTTAAACTTTTTCACATTATCATGATCTATTGGATTCCTCCAGTAACTCGTTATTGTATTCACAATTCAAGTCTATACCTCATTACTGCCCTCGGAAACTTATCAACACGAGGTGATCTCTTTCTGTTCTATAAAATTTGTGGAACGAACCTCTTCAATGGGGTGCATACAACTCCTTATCATTAACCTCAACCCTAAACTTTCATGTTCAAGATAATCCGCCATATATTAAAATCTCAACATAATTTCTCGGCTGAAATTCCGATCATCCTTCAACAATGGTCTACTACAACCTTGTGTTATCTTAAACTTACCTTCTTTAACCAATCAAGGAAATTCAATACTGTTCGTCTAACCAAAAGTGTTCAACTTAATTCGTCCATCAGTATTCTAAATTCCAGCAACTTATTATTCAATATCCATCTTAGTTCTTAGGTTGCATACCATCTTCTCTTCTTATTCCACATATCTGACTCGGGAGACGGGGCTAATCTGATGGGGTTAAACTTACTTGCGATTCATACTCATTGACCACACTTGAGTGGTTAGTTTCACCTGTCCAAATAACTCACTTAATCCATAATTAATTCTCTTAATTGTCCGGACATTAAAATCTCATCCGATTCAAGTTCGACTCTTCAACACTCAATCTTTGCTGAGAATCAGAGGTTTCAGAAACTGACCGATAATTCCACATTTCAAGTCTCTAGGTTTGGTACCGCAATTCCTTAACTCTGTACTCAGAATTGATACTCAATCCATACTTCACTTTAACTCCTCAAACTGCGGTTTCCGTCAAGGTTCCACATCATTCCTTAGAGCATTCCATGATTCCTTAATCCTTATGTCTTCCGCAGACGAGGCATCGTCCAACGATGCGTCCAACTGGGTTAAGGCTCTTCACCTTATCCTTAAATATTTATGACCTTCCTGATACTCCACCATAGACAAACTTAGTCACTTTACGGTTCAATGGCCACCATTTGGCGTTGATTATTTCTCCGCCAACTTCGTCATAGAATTCCATCGTCTTAATCTTCGCCCTTCATAAACTTCATTCTTCCTTGGTCACATTCAGCTCTCGGACATTTATCCTAACTGTCATATACTAGACTGAGTTGATCAGGCTCAACTAGATGTGACCTTTAGAATAATATCCGGAACCCAATGGTCCCACTACATTTATTGAATCTTTAATGACCCAAGGCACGGTCTGAATCGACCTGCTCTGATACCAATTGTAACACCCACACTAAATTATCTAGAATATTTAGCGTGCGTATTAATCTGATACTGGGTAAATTAAAATTTTCAATAATAAATACAATATAAGACTACTGAATGAGTACAAATGGCTCGTTTATACAAATATCCAAATATCATTTACAATTACATTCTCATATACATAGATAATCTGTCGACCTCCTGAGCTTGACCTTGACGAGCATCTGCACTCCATCCAGCATCATCCTGAAGATCTTCATCTGAAAACCACGTGGCTACCTGAAAACCTGCACCAGAAGGATAGGGATGAGACATAATGTCTCAGTGAGCTCCTACCCTACCTGCTGTTGGCAACCTCGGGGAACCTAGGGTCGCCGTGCCTACCTCGGCGATCTTGGGAAATATCTACGATCGCCAAGTCTTATCTTTACTTATTTCGCGATCAAGGGGGAGAACTAGGATCGCTGCATGTCTTAATCTTATCTCATCAAAGGCTAACTTGACTTATCTCATACTTAGTGATCAGGGGGAAATAACTATGATCACTTCTTATTACTAGGAACTAATTGTCCTATTTCTCAATACTTATACAAATAAACGTATTAATCTTTAAGTTAGAGGTTAGCGTTGAACAATCAATACTTATCTTGGTTCATTTTACGGAGTGCATCCGGGTGGAGTAACCCCAAAGTACATCTCCCTTCTAACCGGTGAAAATTCCTATCATATCAGGCTAACACCGGACTCCTCTTGTCGTCGTGCGGTCATCCTTGCGGAATAACACGTCCCACTAGCGTGAACCTCCTGTGTCCCACTAGCGTGAACAACAGAAGACACGACTTAATAATCTTAACTTATGCGTATACCCCCCATGTCCCACTAGCGTGAACGATGAGAGACGCAAATTAAAATATGTTTTAACTTATGCATGAACCTCTCGTGTCCCACTAGCGTGAACGACAAAAGTCACGACTTAAACTTATTAGTCAATACGTTGCTTGGACCATTCATGTTCCACTAACGTGAACAACGAAGGTCAGGGCTTAATATCTGAGTAATTCATGACTACTTAACCAATAATGGGTCCTAAGCTTGAACATTTGATTCTTCTTAGCTTGCATGAACTTAAATGAATATAGGGATTTCTCTTATAAGGAAGTGATCCCATTACTAATCCTTTATATGTCTATATAACTTAGGAGTATAAGTATTCATCTCCTAATGCCATACCTATCCCTCATCCTACCCTAATACTAAGCCAAAGCTCACGAACAAAAAGCTGAGGAAGGTGCAAATCGTAGCACGATTTCAAGAAATCGGAGCACGATATTTTGCGAAAGTTTTCATGAAATCAGGGCATAAAATCGTAGCCCGATGCCCAGAAATCGTAGCACGATTTTGGCTTCAGCAGCACTCAAAATTTTGCTTCCTAGGCTAATCCAAACATCTTCAATCATCCAAACAGCTTATAGGAAATAATTCCAAGACATAATGGTAGATCATAACTTAGTTTAACAAGGAATTAGCATCCAAGGATAAAGAGCACAATTTCTAAACTTTAAAGTCCACTTGAACAAATGAATTTAAGCTACTCAAACGGGTTATAAAACCCTGTGGAACTCACCTCAATCATTAGCTTGCTTCCTTACCAAGTCCTTTCCATTTCCCTAGCTTGATCTCTTCTCAAACTCAAGCTTGATTCTTGATCTTTACTTGCTTTCCTTTGCTCCAATCTTCCCAAAATTGAGGGCTAGCATAAAGCTTGAGAATCATGGATAAAGATTGATAAATCTTGGAGGAGAGGGGAGGAGGTGGCGTGGATAGTAGAGAAGAGAGAAGGGGGAACCGATTTTGGGAGAGGGAGAGGGAGAAGATGAGAGGAAAAATGAGAAGAAAATATCTCATTTCCTTTTTATAAATCTTTCCCTCCCAAACCACCAATATTACCAAAATGCCATAATCACTTATTTACTAAATTGCCACGCTTGCTTCACAAGTTTCTAACACTGTTAACCGTTACATCCAAGCGGAATATTACCCTTGCCACATAAATAACCCATTAACTGACAATTTACCAAATTGTCCTTTGCTTAAAACATTCTGATACATCGTCTCAATATTATTAAATATTCGAGTCTTAGGCGGGATGTTACAACTATTCAGAAGCAACCTTCAGAAGCATTGTTCAGAAGCAACCTTCAGAAGCAAACTTCAGAAGCTGGCTTCAGACTCTGACTTCAGAAGCTCACTTCAGAAGCTGACTTTCAGAAGCTGACCTTCAGAAGTAGACTTCAGCTGACCTTCAGAAGCTGACCTTCAGAAGCTGACTTCAGAAGCACACTTCAGAAGCTCATTTCTGAAGCTCACTTCAGAACCTCTGGAGTAAAACGTTAAAAACAGTAGGAAGAAAATACACATTTCTGTTTCAGTGACTGTTATAAACTTTGTGATTTTTTTTGGGTTTTGTATGATTTTTTGGTGCAAAAATGAATTAAAATGACCAAAATGAAGAGTAAAAAATGCAGAAAAATATGCAGGAACAGCAGCAGAAAAATAAGGTTTCTGTGAACAGCAGCAGAAAAAAGTGATTTCTGTGAGCAACAACAGAAAAATATGATTTTTTTGAATTTTTATATTATTTTTTTTCACTCAATACTGAACCAAATATGAAAATAAGAACAACATTGTAAAGCTTGCCGCGAGTACTATATCCTAATGGTCTTAGATCTACCAAAAGATGTCCTAGAACTAACTACATTTTGGCCTTAAGTCATGCTCATGAACTTATGGTGAAAAATGTATTATTTGTGAAAAAAACTACAAACACTTAAACAAATGCGAAAACCAGAGGTAAAAAAGGTCAAAGATACTCACAAACTCCTGGCAAAGCTTTAGATGCACGAAAAATGTGAGGGTTTTTGAGTGGGTGTGGTTTTGGTTGGAGGTAGATGTGAAAAAAGTAAATAGTAGCAAAAGGAGTATTTTGCTACTAATCTCCTCTCTTTGTGTGATTTTTTTTGTGGTGTTTTTGTGTGATGGGTTGCTGTTTTGTGTGAGATGGTTTGTTGGTGGTTTGTAAAATAAAAAATGACAAAGCTCTTTTTTGTAGAGGTTTTGTTATATGATTTTGCTGTTTTTTGTGATTTTTGATTCTGCTCAAATCCTCCTTCTCTCCTCTGATTTTCGTCCTTGTAATATATGCATTTTTTAAGTTCTTCTTGGGACCATGGGATGCTGGATTTTTGTGTATGTTTGGCAAAAGTTTTGGTTAATAATGATTAAAGAGGGAAGGAAGTGACCTTGCCTCTGATTTTGGTGCAGATTTGGGTCTGATTTTGGGCAAAGAAAACAGGGCACTGCATGTGTTCCAGAAGCTGCTATGAACAGTGGTCAGAAGCTGTGACAGTGTTTTTGACTTTGTTATATTTGTAAAGACTTGGGTTTATTTGGAAAAAGGATGATGAAAGAAAACAGGGACAGGGGTGCTGCTTCTGCAGTCTACAGTATTTCTGACCTTTTCTTCTTCTTCTTTTTTTTATTTTTTTCTTTGTTTTATTAAAAAAACCATAAGAAAACCTAATTATTATCAATAAATAAATAATAATAAAACTTCTTTTTATTTAGAAAAAAAAACGAAAATTGGTGATGATTTTTTTATTAATGCATGATGATGATTGATTTTCTTTTTAAAAGGACTTGGACAAAATTAGGGTACTACAACTGCCCCTATTTAATTATATTTTACTATAAAATATGAAAACGACGGTTTTCATATTATCATTGTAAAAGATAAGTAAATATAAGGACCCGAATTTTGTCCTTCAAGATATCAAGTGAAAATGGAAAAGTGTGTGAACTAGTGATGCAAAGACAGTAAATTGATTATGTGAAATGTAAATGGTCATCTCCAGTCATGGCTGGTACTTAGACTGATACAATTGAAAATGATCGTCAGCAGGCAGATCCTGGTGAAACGATCAAGGATCTGATTGTCGTCAGTCTAACACTGGTGAAACGATATAGACAACATGCCTCCACCGGGGGGAGGTTGATCATATTCAGCCGCTTACGCTGGAGGTAGATCCCTAAGGACAAAAGGTGATCTTATTCAGCCGCTTATGCTGAAGGTCGATCCATGAGGATAGGGTGATCTTATCTAGCCGCTTATGCTAGAGGTAGATCATAAGGATAAAGTGATCTTATTCAGCCGTTTATGCTGAAAGTCAATTCACTAGGAAAGGCGATCTTATCTAGCCGCTTATGCTAGAGGTAGATCCCTAAGGATAAAGTGATCTTATTCAGCCGTTTATGCAGAAAGTCGAATCACTAGGAAAGATGATCTTATCTAACCGCTTATGCTAGAGGTAGATCCCTAAGGATAAAGTGATCTTATTCAGCCGTTTATGCTGAAAGTCAATTCACTAGGGAAGGTGATCTTATCTAGCCGCTTATGCTAGAGATAGATCCTAAGGACAAAGTGATCTTATCAACCGTTTTATGCTGAAAGTCAATCCACTTGGGAAAGGTGATCTTATCTAGCCACTTATGCTAGAGGTAGATCCCTAAGGACAAAGTGATCTTGTTCAGCCGTTTATGCTGAAAGTTAATTCACTGGGGTAGGTGATCTTATCTAGCCGCTTATGCTAAAGGTAGTGTAACATCCGGGATTCGGATCCGGGATTTGGCAACTGACGGCCCCCGCGATCCCCCGCGATGCACTCATGGACTTCTCCACCCCCCATGTGGAGTTTCATGCCTTCCGTGGGAATCGAACCCTGTACCTGGGGCCTAAGTACAAGTTCTTAGCATTCCCACTACCAATTGAGCTACTAGCTCAATTGGTAGTGGGAATGCTAAGAACTTGTACTTAGGCCCCAGGTACAGGGTTCGATTCCCACGGAAGGCATGAAACTCCACATGGGGGGTGGAGAAGTCCATGAGTGCATCGCGGGGGATCGCGGGGGCCGTCAGTTGCCAAATCCCGGATGTTACAGGTAGATCCTTAAGGATAAAAGTGATCTTATTCAGCCTCTTATGTTGAAGGTCGATCCATGAGGATAAGTGGTCTTATCTAGCCGCTTATGCTAGAGGTAGATCCTAAGAATAGAGTGATCTTATTCAGCCGTTTATGCTGAAAGTCGATTCACTGGAAATGTGATATTATCTAGCTGCTTATGCTAGAGGTAGATCCCTAAGGATAAAGTGATCTTATTCAGCCGTTTATGCTGAAAGTCGATTCACTAGGAAAGATGATCTTATCTAGCCGTTTATGCTAGAGGTAGATCCCTAAGGATAAAATGATCTTATTCAGCCGTTTTTGCTGAAAGTCAATTCACTAGGAAAAGTGATGCTTGATTAATTACCGCCAAGTGGGTCTTGGTGAAATAATAAAGGGTGATATGATTGTCGCCAGTCTGACGTTGGTGAAATGATAATGATATGATATGATCAGGTAGACTCGCTGGGGGAGTTTTAACTGGGGAACTTTAGTGGTTGTGGGTAGGTCCACTCGGGAATGGGATAATTTGGGAAGAGATCCGCTGAGGGATTTTTATGAAAACTTACTGGGGAAGTTCTTGAATGGGGTTCACTGGGGGAACACTGGATGACTCGCTGAGGAGTGTAAGAAACCTCTCTGCTGGATAGATTTCATATGGGGAAAAGTATGATACAATATGGGATGCATGCTAATGAATGCATACAATATGATGCATATAGTATGCTGACTCTTGGGATAGGCCAAGGACATGCTGGGCTTCAGCTGTGATTGGGTGCTGAGCATGGTCGGGTTTTGGGGATTTTATGGGGTAATATGGTTAAGGTACGATATTTGGGGGTTTTCAATCCTTTGGCATTCGCAAAACCCATCGCTCTTGAAGTTTCACATTAATGGATGCTGACGGAGCTTTCGACATCTCGTGCTTGCTTGGGCAGTTCGTATGTTGTGTAGTTGTTGATTCTGCTACAAAAGGGGAATCGTTTGTGGTTGCTCTGAGAATTTTGAGAGATACAACATCTCACTGGGAATCGTTAATTTCCTTTAGATATTTTTAAATCAAAGTGATCATGATTTCAACCTATTTTATGTTATTATTTTTTATTTCAAAATTGTATCATCAAAATAAAGAGCATTTTTTGGGGATGGAAAATGACAAAGGTACATAAAAGGATGCACTTTATTCGTGATCGAACACGATTTAGTACATGGAATGGTAGCACACTAAAGGTTTAACTCCACAAAGGTGAATAAGAGAAATGAAAATGGGAATAAGGAAAACACTGGAAGTTCCCATTGAGTCATGACGACCGCTACTTTCTTAATAACCCTAAGCCCACAACACCCTGCTTCTGGGGATGGCGAAGGAATTGGTTCTTCAGTTGATGTTAGGAGCGAACTGTCCTGATGTAGTTACCTGCCTTTTTCTTTTCCCAACTTTTGCCTAAGTCGCCTTTTCAGGTTTTCAATTTAGCAGGTTTTCTTTTTTTTTTTTTATATCCCTAACTTTTGCCTGGACCGCCCTTTCGAGTTTTCAATCCACCGGGATGCCCCTTTTTGCCTAAGTTGCCCTTTGAGGTTTTCAACTTAGCGGGCGTTCTTTTGTTATTAGGCATAGTATTTCTTGACTACATCGGAATTCACAGGACGTGGAAAGTCCTCGCCGTCCATTGTTGTGAGAATCAAGGCTCCTTCAGAGAAGGCTTTCTTCACTACATAAGGGCCTTCATAGTTCAGGGTCCACTTTCCACGCGAATCCTTATGTATAGGTAAGATCCTTTTGTGCACTAGGTCGCCTCCTTGGAACTCTCGAGGACGGATCTTCTTGTCGAACTCCTTCTTGAGCCTGCTTTGATATAACTGACCATGACATAAGGCTATCATCCGCTTCTCATCGATTAAGTTCAACTGGTCAAACCTTGCTTGGATCCATTCTGCTTCTTCTAGTTTTGTCTCCATCAAGACTCTCATTGAGGGAATTTCCACCTCAATGGGGAGGACTGCCTTCATGCCATATACCAGGGAGAACGAGGTTGCCCCTGTCGAGGTGCGAACTGAGGTCCTATAGCCATGTAAGGCAAAGGGAAGCATTTCATGCCAATCTTTGTAAGTTTTCACCATCTTTTGAAGGATTTTCTTGATGTTTTTGTTTGCTGCTTCTACGGCTCCATTCATCTTTGGCCGGTATGGTGAAGAGTTGTGGTGTTCGTTTTTGAAACTTTCACACAACTCTTTCATCATTTTGCTGTTCAAGTTGGTGCCATTGTCAGTGATAATTTTGTTGGGGAGTCCGTAGCGACATATTATCTCCTTTTTGATGAATCGAACCACCATTTGCTTTGTTACATTGGCATATGAAACAGCTTCAACCCATTTGGTGAAGTAGTCGATGGCGACTAGGATGAACCGGTGTCCATTTGAAGCTTGAGGTTCAATGGGTCCGATCATGTCGATGCCCCACATAGAGAACGGCCAAGGTGATGCCATCACACTCAAAGGAGTTGGAGGCACGTGCACCTTATCAGCGTAGATTTGGCACTTGTTGCACTTACTAGCGTAGCTGAAACAATCAGATTCCATGGTCAGCTAATATTAACCAGCCCTTAGGATTTTTCTGGCCATTGTATGTCCATTGGCATGAGTACCGAAGGACCCTTCATGGATTTCTTTGATGAGCAAGTCTGCCTCATGTTTGTCTACACATATGAGAAGAACCAGGTTGTGGTTTCTTTTGTAGATGTTTGTCTCAGGGTCTTTTTATCCCTATTTGTGATGTTTGCAGGATACTCTTGATGTCTGAGGTAGACCTTGATGTCATGGTACCATGGCTCTCCATCAGACGCCTCTTCGACTGATAGACAAAATGCTGGCTCGTCTCGGTGCTCCACCTTTATAAGTGGCGCTTCATTGTGAAATTTCACTTTATACATTGATGATAACGTAGCCAAAGCATCTGCTACTTAATGTTCTTCTCTAGGGATATGATGGAAGGTGATTTCGTCAAAGAACTTTATTAGCTTCAAGACATGAGCACGGTACGGGGTCAGCTTGGGATGACGAGTTTCCCATTCTCCCTTTACTTGGTAAATGACTAGAGCCGAATCTCCATACACCTCCAAAATCTTGATTCTGAAGTCGATGGCAGCCTCAAGGCCCAAAATGCATGCTTCATATTCCGCCACATTATTTGTGCAGTCAAAACAAAGCCTTGTTGTGAAGGGGACATAACCACCCTTTGGAGAGATTAGAACGGCTCCAATCCCATGCCCCATGGCATTAGATGCACCATCGAATGCAAGCTTCCATCGAGCCCCTGGTTCGGGTCCTTCATCATCTCCTATGACCTCATCTTCTTTTAAAGCCATAATATCTTCATCTGGGAAATCAAATGGTATGGGTTGATAGTCTTCCACCGGTTGATGAGCCAAGTGGTCTGCTAGCACACTTCCTTTAATAGCTTTTTGAGTCACGTGTAGGATGTCATATTCAAATAACAACATTTGCCAACGGGCAATCCTTCCAATCAGAGTGGGTTTCTCAAAGATGTACTTGATTCGATCCATCTTTGATACCAACCATGTTGTGTGACAAATCATGTACTGTCTCAATCGGCGGGCGGCCCATGCCAAGGCACAACAAGTTCTTTCTAGCAGGGTGTACCTCATTTCAACATCGGTAAACTTCTTGCTCAAGAAATAGATGGCATGCTCCTTCCTACCAGTTGCATCATGTTGCCCCAGCACACATCCCATTGATTCCTCCAAAATGTTAGCTACGGTACATAATGACTCACTTGAAAACAGAAAATTAAGATGATATATACATCCTGAAGCGAGCATTACAAAAAAACAAACGCACCATCTTCAAGTTTAAACATATTTAAATTGAAATAATTCACAGTGTTGGTGTACTTAAGACTACTAATTCAACCTTTTATATCTTTATTGGCTTCCTTTATATCTCTGCCTTCTAACCAGCCAACCTGTCATATACAAAATAAGATATATTCGAATTAGAAACTTAGAAAATACTTCTTCAAAAAAAAAAAAAAAACTTAATATATAATATCATTAAGATTTTGGTTTTTAATATTCAATTTGTAGGAATTGAATTCTAAATTTCAACACACAATTGATATTTAGCATAAGTAACAAGATTTTCATTACATGAAGCACATATTTAAAATACAAATTAGGATGTTTGATAAGTAGAAAAAGGAAACAAAGTAATAGGTGGTTCTACCTTCGTATCTTTCTTTCTCAACATCCATAGACTGATTTACTAGTGCCAACACCGCCAAAAACTGCATAAATAATTCTTTCTACCACACAAACAAGTAACAACCTCCTATGCGAATTAAACACCTATCTCCAAAATCCCCCTTCCCACACCTCCATCTTTGAAAACAGAAAATCAAGATAAGATATATGTCCTGAACATGACAAACAGAAAACACTTGAAGGAGAGAAGGTCACGACGGCACAACGACGGTGGCAGGAGAGTTCCGGAACGGTGGTTCTGTCAAAAAAATCTGAATCTAACAGAAATTGAAAGATAAAAAACTCAGTGCAACAACAAACATGAAAGAGAACGAATAAAATGAGAAGAAGTGATCGTCGATGGCCTTACCACGAAGGAGAAAAGGAGGAGGACGACCATGAAATTAATACTTTCCAAAAACTAATCGGACCAGAAGATAGATCTCGTGATGGGGAGCTCGAATAACGTCTCTTTCTCTTCGATCTCATCGCGCGGTGGCTGGATCTGGTTGAGAAAGCTGCTGAACAGTGGTGGGTGTGAGAGAGGGAGGGGTTAGGTTACGTTTAACAAAGTGAGAGGAAAGTAACAAAATAAGCTTATTTCCGGTAACAATTATATATTTTTATTTTAATTTTAATTTAAGTAGCGACTGCTATAAATCGGACTCTAAATCAGTCTCTAAAATAATTTTGTGACCGATTTAAAGACGAATTTGTCGTTGACCAATTGTTCTGAAAATCTAGTCTCTAAATCGGTCTCTGTTGTGACCAATTTTTTTGGGTCTCTAATTCGGTCACTAAATGACAATTTTCTAGTAGTGAAGGTAGTTTTCTCCATGTCTTCTGGAGCCATCTTGATTTGATTATAGCCGAAGAATCCATCCATGAATGAGAAAACCGCGAACCGGGCTGTATTGTCTACCGACATGTCAATGTGAGGTAATGGGAAGTCATCCTTGGGACTTGCTTTGTTCAGATCTCGGTAGTCGACACACATTCGCACTTTACCATCTTTCTTCGGCACTGGCACTATGTTAGCAACCCATTGTGGATATTTTGCCACGGCTAGGAATCATGCATCAAACTGTCTTTTGACCTCCTCCCTGATCTTGAGGGACATGTCCGGTCTTGTCCTTCTCAACTTCTGTTTTATCGGCGGGCATTCTGGCCGGAGCTGCAGCTTGTGCTCAACTATCTTGGTATCTAACCCTGGCATGTCTTGGTATGACCATGCAAACACATCTATATATTCCTTCAAGAGTTCGACCAACTTCTCGCGCTCTTTTGCCTTTAAAGACAACCCGATCCTGACCTCTCTTATGTCATGTTCAGTTCCAAAGTTGATTACCTCCACAGGCTCTTGATTCAGTTGTATCTCTTTAGACTCATGCTCTAGCAGACTTGCCAACTCCTCGGGAAGCTCACAATCGCTTTCACAATCCTCTTCAGCTTGGTTAATGGGGAGTTCAAGGTTATGCGGGATTGTAGCGATATCATATTAAATGGGTTTATTCAGGGATCTGCATGTGTTTTATGATGATTTTTATTTTAGAAGGATGAACAAAACAAAAATAAACAAAAGAAAGGAAAGGACCATTTTCTGAAAATGCAAAAATGAAAGAATAAAGAGTAGTGGAAAACAAAATGCTTTTTATGGATGATGATTCAACATCTGAAATTAAAGGGTGCCCTACAAAGTTATCCTTCAGCCTTGGGCAGAGCAAAGGGATTTGAAAAACATGATAAAAATTACTTTGAAAAAGAAAATGTCTCTAGGATTTCAACGGCAGTCCAGTTGTTGAGGCCTGCATTCGGAGAGCAACGGTAGACCAAACAAGGTGTCTCCCCATCATCTGGAACATCTTCAATGACAGCTACTTGATCTTCACTAGCAAAACCTGCACTGCGGAAAGTTTCTTGAATGTTGCCAATGGGTATCTTCGCAGCATCATTCTTCCCCATGGATGGTTTGTAGCCCAATCCATACCTATCTCTTTTCATAGGCATATCCCACAACTGCTCACAACCTTTGGAGCCTCCTCCTTTACCCAACAGCTTATCGTCCTTCCAAAAGGTAGCGGGGACTTTAGCTTTCTTAACACAAGTTTTCTTATATACTGCCATAGCATTGGCGACCTCTAAAGCTTGGAAAGCAGTTTCAAAAGATCCTTCACTTGCTTCCACATATTGGAAGGAAGACAAATGGCTTACAAAGATATCTTCTTCGCCAGCAACGATGATCAATTTATCATCCACCACAAATTTTAATTTTTGGTGCAAGGTAGATGTCACAGCTCCAGCCGCATGGATCCAGGGGCGTCCCAATAGGCACCTATAAGCTGGGTTGATATCCATCACTTGGAAAGTGATATCAAAGGTGTGCGTACCTATTTGGACCGGTAGGCATACCTCTCCAATGACGGATCTCCTAGACCCATCAAAAGCTTTCATGATTAAAGAGCTGGGCTTCATGCAGACTCCATCAATAGACATCTTGTTGAGAGTGGACTTTGGCAGCACATTCAATGATGAACCAGTATCAACCAACACTCTTGCAAGGACAGTGTCATGACACATTGTGGATATGTGTAATGCCTTATTGTGAGATTTCCCCTCCATGGGTAAGTCTTCATCATTAAAGCTTAGGCATCTACTAGCAGTGATATTGGCAACTATCCCACCGAAATGGTCTACTGTAACATCTTGGGTTACATGCGCCTGATTCAACACTTTTAGTAATGCCTTCCTATGCGCCTCGGAGTTCAGTAGTAGCAAAAGGATCGATATCTTGGAAGGAGTTTGTTTCAATTGGTCAACTATTTTGTATTCACTCCTTTTGATGATTTTCAAGAACTTGTCATCTTCCTTTGATGCTGACTGATCACCGCATTCCTACCCCTTGTCTTGACTGGGCACTTCTTTCCTTTTCTAGGCTTCTTCTGCTACCTCATTGTTTTCTCTTCTAAACTGTTTGGGAGCAAAGATTCGACCACTTCGGGTTATTCCTTTACCTTCAGAGGCGTATGCATCATAATTCCAAGGTACTGTTTTGGAGCTTTTGTAAGGAAATGGCGATGGAACACATATGACAATAGGCTGCCTATGGTTCATCAATGGTTAGGCGTCTCTCTTTTGATAAAGGATCTCGACAGATTTTGGAACTTCTTTGTTGTTTTCAAAGTGTGGCTCAATAACTGAGACATCTGCCATCTTCCTTGCTCGACTGACTTGCAATATGCCTTGATTTATCAATTCTTGCACTCGTTTTTTGACCAACTGACAACCTTCGGGACTTAAGGCGCATTATTCACAGTTGTTATGGGTTCCTTTGATCAAACCACATTTGGCTAGCTTGGCATGGAGCATCAACAAAGGAGTCCTTATTTCTTCAACTCTCCTGATCTCGTCAAAGTCTTCACTTTCCTCCACAACACTGACGTTTGGGCCATTATAACCTGGCAGAGGATTGTTCTTCACATCGGGTCCCTTCTCTTTGAAGGATAGGCTCTTGTTATTAACTAGCTCTTGCACCGTCTCCTTAAGTGCTCTACAATCTTCAATGGAATGACCAATTGCCCCAGAATGAAACTCGCATTTGGCCTTTGGATTATACCAATGCGGATATGGTGGTTCCAAAGGTCTGACACTTCGAGGTACCACTAAAGAATTCTTTATCAAAAGCGGCCAAAGCTGACTGTACGGGATGGGGATCGGGTCGATCCGACTTGGTCGCTGATTGTTGGGAGGTCGATATTGATTCTGACTTGAGGTTGGACCCCAATGATTTGGACGAGCAGGTTGATATTGAGGCTTTTGAGGTGTTGGTTGCTGATATTGCATAGGTGCTGCTGCGGCAACATAATACTGATCTTGGTATGGTACTTGAAGGGTGGGGGGATGATAAGCATTTCTAGGCGGACGATAGGAATTCCGAGGATCGGTTATTACAGCATTGGTTTCTCCTTCCTTCTTCTTAGGGAAAGAGGTCGAAAAATTCCTTGCAGCACCTTGACCACTTTGAGCATTTTGGATCTTTCCATTCTTCAGACCCACTTCCACCATCTCCCCAATGATGACCAAATCGGAGAAACCGGATGAGGCACTTCTGTCGCGTCGAATTTCGGATGTCAAGCTATTGGGAAGCTTTGAATCACTAAATGTTAAACCACGACTGGACTTTTAATTTTTCGGGGAAAAAAGGAAAAAAGTTCGAAATTACCTTGAAAAAAAGATTTTAGGTTCGAAAGTCGATTATGCGAGGGGAAGGTATTAGCACCCCTCACATCCGTTGTACTCAACGGGAACCTCTTAGTCGGCTTAGGCTTAAAATGTTTCGATGTTTTACTTGCGTGTTTAAGCATATAAAAAGGAAATATAAAAACATAATGTGAAGTGAAGAAAGAGATAAAAACGAACGAAAGGGAAAAAAAGGTTTTTTATTAATGGGCTTGACAAGATGTCGTTCTTGCTCCTACGTATCTCCCGGTAGTCGGAGAATTCAAAGCGTACGTAGTTCTTTGGTAGAAAAAGTTTGTATGTTGGTTCGTTTTAGTTAAAAAAGATTTGATCACGTCCGAGCGAAAAAAGTTTGAAAAAACAGAGAAAGTAATGAAAGTAAATGTCAACTGTTCGGGTTGTTGCCGAACTGGCCATTGACGACAATGCATAAAAATAAATGATTTGATAAAAGAGATTTGCACTCGGACTTGAACAAAGGTTTTAAAACGCACGAAGGCATACAAAGTTTTAAATGGTGGAAGATGGACGCTAAGGCGATAAACTCGCGCAAGGCGTAAATGTTTTGAAAATAAAAGACAAACGCACAGAGGCGTAAAAAGCTTGAAAATAAACGACAAACGCGCGGAGGCGATAAATTCGCGCAAGGCGTAAATGGTTAAAAATAAACGCGCAAAGGCGCGAAAGGTTCGGAATGACCACGAGGGCCAAGAAAAGGGTAAAAATGGCCACAAAGGGGGCCAAGGGAAGGTTGAGCGTGCTAGACGCGTCAAGGGTGGAATGACGGTTGCCCGAGCGACGAGACATACGTCACGCATTCGTGCAACCGAGGTTTGGGGAGACATACGTCAAGCCATTCCCGTTTCATTCAAGTTTGGTTTTGTCGGGACTCTAAGGAATCTCAAAGGGAACCAAAACATTTTAAAAGGAAACTTAAAGAAAAGAAAAGAAAACACGAACAAATTTGTTGTTCGAGTTTATTAAAAATCATGAACATTACTTGTTGCTTAAGTTATTGAAACTCAAGAACGAGTATAGTTCAAGTTTGAATGATGAACACAATCATAAGACATGCACAAAATTGGAAAGTTCTTAAGTTCGGCTCATTTTAAGTTTGGTTTAAAAAGGATGAACAAGTTCGGCCTAGGTTCGCGTTTGGATTGGAAATAATGAACAACATGGTTGTTCAAGTTTGTTTTGAAAATAGACGAATTTAGCTTGTTGCTCAAACTTGGTTTTGAAAATTGAAGAACATAACTTGTTTCACAAGTTACTCAAATTTATCGCACGAACTTATGAAATTTTCAAAGTTGTGCATGATTATGGATTGGGTTTGGACAAAAATGGTTTTAACCCTCTTTAGGTTCTGAATCAAGGGTTGGAATCCCAAAAATTTGACATTTGAATGCCTGATTCATGTTCTGAGTTTCACATACTTCGCAGAGCAACCAGAACTTGGCTCTGCGAAGTCAGGTTCTGATATGTTCGCAGTGCGAAAAATACTTTGCTCTGCGAAGTATGCGAAATTTTGAACTCAGAAGCTGTTTCTGAACAAAAGTTCAGAAACTGCTTCTAAGCAAGCTTCAGAACCTAAAGGGGGTTAAAAAGCTTGGCAAAATGGAAGAAAATGGGGTGTAAAAACTCAGTTTCAAGGCTTGGCCCCTTTGAGGTCCCTTTTGAGTTTCAAAAGGGGGTTTTTGTGCACAAAACAAAATTGAACAAAGCAAATGATGAAAACAGCAAACACAATGCAAAATAAAGATTAAAGGAGACTTACAGAACTCCTAGCAGTGCTTGAGCAAAAGATTGGAAGTGGTTTGCTTGCTTGGTTAGAGGTTATGAACAATGTTCTAATTGGTTTTTGCTTTGTGTGTGAACTGACTTGGTGCTGCAATGTGGGGGATTTTGGTATGAATTTCGTGTGTGTAAGGCTGTTTGATTGTGTGTGCAACTGGCTTCTTCAATGTGTAGCAATCTCTTTATTCCTTATGCCTTGCCATTCCTTTTATAGGCAAAAAATGCAATCTTTGCAATGATGAACCATATCCTAGAACACTAGCTGGTTTGGGCTAAATTCAGGCTGGAACACTTTGCATTTAATGCTAATGGATAGAACTTGCTTTGCCTTGTGCCAAGGGGCAAGGTCTTGACTGATCTCAGCCACAAATGCCATTAATTCTAGAAGGTAATGATGGTAAAAACTGCAAAACAGGGCAGGTGCAAAAGGGATGATTCTTGGGATCAATCCTTGCAATCTTGGAAGGTCAAGCAATCAAAACATGTACTGCCATGTACAGGGAGATTGGGGGAAGCAAAATGAGCATGTGGGCTGGTGTGTGGGAGGAGAAATCCAGCTCAAAACAGGGCAGCACAAACAGCTTTTTGCAAGTAAAAACCACTTGTGTTTGGCTGGTTTTGGCAGAGAAAAAGGGAAGGAAAGGGATCAAGTAGCTGGCTGGCAAGCTCAGGTTGGGTGATGGGTCAATTTGGAGGGACAAGAGCTGACCAAGGGCAGCTAATTTGTTTGAGCACATGATAGGTTGGAAGAAAATCCTTCTTTCCTTTTACCTTTAATGTCACACATTAATTCTTGCCTTGCTGCACCAAATCAGTCACAAAATAGCAATAATAATAGTAATAATACTAATAATAACAATAGCAATTGAAAATAAAAAGGATAAATCAATAAATAAAAATCTGCAGAAAAAAATCGCAGAGGTCGCAGTGCGAAGGTGATTTCGCACTGCGAACTCCCCTTTTTTTTTATTTTTTTGTATTTAAAATAAAAGGTGAATAATAAATAATAATGAAAATGGTAATAATAAAAATGTAAATAAAATGAAATGCAATGAGAATGAAAAGGGTGATAATAATAAAAAGGATGAAAAACTTAATATTATTAATTAATAAAACCTTAATAATAATAATGGATAATAATGATATTATTAATGAAAAATAGAATAATATTAATACTAATAATATTAATGATAATAATAGTAATAGTAAGGCTAGTAATGATACAATGCAAATAAAATACTATGACAAGAATGAAATGATAAAAAGTAATAATAAGTAATGAGATAATAAAAGATAAAACAAATAAAAAATATAAGTCAAAAAATGGGGTATGACAACTTCCTATCACCTTCTCATAATATGGAGCTTGTAGGGTGCCTATGAAAATTCTTACCAGCTCTCTTTCTGACAAAGGTGGTTCAACTTGTGACGCTAATTCTCTCCACCGTTGTGCATATTCTTTAAACGTTTCTGTTCCCTTCTTGGTTAAATCTTGTAATTGCATCCTATCTAGAGCCATACCCATGTTGTATTTGTACTGTTTGACAAAGGCTTCTGCTAAATCCTTCCAAGTCCGGATCCGACTCTTTTCGAGATGCATATACCAATTCAAAGAAGCTCCACTGAGACTGTCTTGGAAGAAATGGATGAGGAGCTTATCATCTTGAGCAGCTATACCCATTTTTCTGCAATACATGATCAAGTGATTGCGAGGACAAGTCAATCCTTTGTATTTTTCAAAATCCGGAGTTTTGAATTTGGGGGGAATTACCACATTTGAGACCAAGCACATATCAAGTGCATCCAAACCAAATTCACCATTCCCTTCCATTGCTTTGACTCGTTCTTCTAAAGCAAGAATTTTCCCTTTAGCTTCTTCGTTCTCACCCACCACATGTGGTCGTCCATCTAACGAAGGTTCAGTATGCTCTTTAGGAGGGCCTGACAGGTTGGGAGAATGATACACCAACAATGGGTTGTCTACTGCAACTTGAGGCACTGGAAATCCTGCAGCATTATTATCATTCTCTTGTATCATATGAGTTTCATTTGGATGAGGTACTGATGCTTGAGTAGGACGAGGCTGAGATGGACCACTTTCATTATGGTTCTCCAATTGCGGAGGTGTGTAGCCTTGAGGAAGACCAAATAGAGGCCAAACGACAACTGCTGCAGGGGCTGGTTGTGGCTCGGGGGTAACATTTTCCACCACTCGAGGCTGCGGGTTCTGCTCTCTGTTTGCTAGTTCTTGGAGAGTGTCCATCAGTCGATCCAACTTCCCCTTCAGTTGGTTGATGTCTTGTCTCATGACTTCTTGGTTCTGTTCAATCTCTTCCATGATCCTTCGTGCATTGTTTTGAGTGAAATGTGAATGCCAATGAATCAGTTTGGGTTGTTGGAATTTCTGGTAATACGAAGGGAAATGAGTTTTGGGTATCAAAACGAATGTATGCATGTTATGGATGACGTTAATGCAAATACATGAAAAAGTTTTTTTTTTATTTCGTTATGATTAGTTTTAGGGAACTGCAAGGCTTATGGTGCTCCTGCAAGTATCTTCCAATTGTAAAGGCATTGAGATAAAGAGAAACAGAGGTAACTGTTGAGTCTTTTGATGTTGGCTGCATATTTTGGCAAAACCAAAGTATTGAATAGAAGCATCTCCGTATCTAGAACATTTCTTCAGTTGGAAGTTTTCTCATTTGAAGCTGTTCAGAAGCTGAAATCAACATCAGAAGCTGAATGCTCATCAGAAGCACTGTAGCTCTTCAGAAGCTGATTCAGGTTCTGATGCCCGCGTTGACTTCTGTTGACTTCATCAGAAGCTGGTCTTTTTCAAGTTATTCTTGCGCGAATCTTGGGGAGATTTAACAAGGAATTATCCACGCATATTTCTTCTAGATTGCTGGTTAATTTGGAGAAGATTTAATGAAGATTTGGCATGGATTTATGAATGCTCGTATTTGTTTGTTATAATCTTATGAAGATATTTTTCTGGTTTATTTGTTTCCTTATTGGATTACTCATAATTCAGAAACAAATCTAATTCAGAAGATTTGGAGCATAATTAAGAGCTTTGCTGAAGATTATAAAAGGAGGAGTATTGCTGCCATTCAAGACCTACGATTTAGAGAGTAAAAAATCAGAGAATTGAGTCTTTGTTATTTTAAGCTTTTAGCTTTGTTGTGCACCACTCTGTTAGAGTTGGTTTAGGTGTTTTATTGAGTTGTAATTCATTCTAAGCCTTTAGGTACGAATGAAGTTTTTGTATTGAAGAGTGTTCTTCAAATTCTGGTTGTTTTGTTTCAGAACTGGTTTAGGTTCAAGGTTAGTTCAAGTGACTGGGTTGTTGCTTGAATAGGAAGTTAGTGGTCTCTAATACTCATGCGTGGGTAGAAGTCTGACTAGGTGGAAGTTAATTGCTTAGGATAGGAACTGGGAGTCAGTGTCTGAGTCTTAAGGATTAATTCCAATAGTGGATTTCCTTCCTTGATTGGTATCCCCCAGAGTAGGAGGTGTTTACTCCGAACTGGGTTAACAAACTTTTGTGCGTTTTACTTTCCTGCACTTTATTTTGCTACTTGTGTTTTACATTGTTGTGCCCTGTTTCAAGTTCTGATCAGTACCAAGTCAGAACCTGTCCCAATAAGTATTAGTTCAGAACCTGTTGGTTCAGAACAAGTTTTAATCAGAACCAGTTTAACTCTCATTAGTTGCTAAGCCAGAAATTTCAGTAACCAAAAAGCAATAAGGATTTTTCATTAATAATCAGAGTCATACAAATAGGCAGGTTACAAAAAAAATTTAGATTGCCTCAATCTTCTACCTAAAGTCTTTTATCATAGAGATCTCGACTTTCAATGACAGAGTTCTTCTTTTCTCGGAGCCCATGTTCAATTTGTTAGACATTTGCAACACAATTTTAGCCTTTGCAATTCCTTAAAACAAACTTGTATATTAAGAAAATGATTTTATACATGTGGATGCAATGCATGTATGCTTTATGTGGGTATGGATAATTGGGAAATAAAACTTAAAGGGAAGGCTCCCTACGAGGGCTTAGTTCTATGTGCTTTTTATATCAGGGTTCTCACTGAGGGTAGTTCTAAAGTTTTTTTTTGAGTCAGGAGTAGCTAGAGTCATGGAGGCGTCTCGGAATTTTGCCATAATAACGGGTTAACCATTATACGACAACCTTTCACGAGTGTGTCTCCTCTAGGTGGAGTTTGTACTAACCAAAATGAGATGTCTACCTCGAAAGCCAGTACAAACACCAAAATTTGAAGAGGTTCTAAGAAGAAGGTCCTCAGAGTTAGGGGTCCAATTCGGAATTTCGCCATAATAACAGGTTAACCATTATACGGACGACCTTTCAACGAAGAGGACCATCTCTAAGCGGGGTCTTCATATTGACTAAACGAGATGTCTATCTCTAAAGCCAATACTATGCAAGCCACCATCCTAAACCTAGGTTTTTTCAAGCTCGGGTACGAAGCTCCACTCAAAAGTGTTTTGAACAGTACAACCCCGATACAATAGCACAATAACATAAAGGCAAAAATAAATAAATAAAGCGGAAATAAAATAAACCAAATGAGACCAAAGATAAACAAACATTGAAGGCAAGAAACTAACACTAAAAGCTAAACTAACTAACTAGGTTTGATTCTCTAATAGTCCCCAGTGAAGTCGCCAGCTGAAGTGACGGAAAAAAATGTGCGGGCAGAAAGCGCTCGCTAAACAGTAAAGTCGCCACCGAAGTTTTATTTTTGAAAAGGGGAACGTCGATAAACCCCTTCGAGAACGAGAACAAGGTCATTGAGACCAAATTTCGGGTTCAGGAATCAGTTATGTGAGGGGAAGGTATTAGCACCCCTCACATCCGTTGTACCCAACAGGAACCATTAATTAGTTTAGCATTCAATTACGTGTTAGTTTTATGTTTATTTCCTTATTATTATGAAGAGTGTTTGTAAAGAATAAAAGAGAAAGAAAAAAGGATTTAAAGACCAAATATAAGTTTTTTATTAGTGTGCTTGACAAGAGTTTGATCTTGCTCCTACGTATCTCCTGGTGCGATGGAGAATTCAAAGCTACGTAGTTCTTTGTAGAAAATGTTTGTGTGTTGATTAATTTTATTTATAAAAAATGATTTGGTCGCTCTTGGGTGAAAAAGTTTGCTAAAAAAAAGATGGACTCGCACTTGGGCGATGGTATCCGTTTGAAAGCGCACATGGGCGTGAATAAAATAAAGTTTGGTGGGTTGAGATTGATTTTAAACGGAGGGCGAATATCCGACCGAAAGCGAAGTGTCTACCTCGTTTTCGAATATTCAGGGAAGCGTCGGGTGTCTTCCCAAGTTTTCCTTTTTCACTCGCACGAAGAAAAAAGAAAAATTGTTTTTTATGTTTTTGTATTTTGAAAATAGAATGACGATTGTCCGAACAAACGAAACATACGTCAAGTGCTCGTACAACCGGGGAATGGAAAGACATACGTCAGACCACTCCTTCTTCATTCAAGTTTGTTATTAAGAATTAAATATATTTTTGTGTATTTTTGAAATAAAATAAGCTACAACCCCTTCAGACTCAGAACCTTCAGATTCAGAACCTCAGACTCTGAATCTTAGATTCTGAATCTTCAGACTCTGGACATTCAGACTCTGAAACTTAGAAGCTGACTTCAGGCTCAGACCTCAGAAGCTCATTTCAGAAGCTGACCATCAGAAGCACTGTTCAGAAGCTGAACGTCAGAAGCACTGTTCAGAAGCAACCTTCAGAAGCATTGTTCAGAAGCAACCTTCAGAAGCACTCTTCAGAAGCAACCGTCAGAAACACTGTTCAGAAGCAACCTTCAGAAGCACTGTTCAGAAGCAACCTTCAGAAGAACTGTTCAGAAGCAACCTTCAGAAACACTATTCAGAAGCAACCTTCAGAAGCACTGTTCAGACTCTGACTTCAGAAGCATTGTTCAGAAGCAACCTTCAGAAGCACTGTTCAGAAGCAACCTTCAGAAGCTGGCTTCAGACTCTGACTTTCAGAAGCTGGTCTTCAGAAGCTGACTTCAGAAGCACACTTCAAAAGCTCATTTCTGAAGCTCACTTCAGAACCACTGGAGTAAAACGTTAAAAATAGTAGGAAGGAAAAAAAAACATTTATGTTTCAGTGACAGTTATAAACTTTGTGATTTTTTTGGGTTTTGTATGATTTTTTGGTGCAAAAATGAATTAAAATTACCAAAATGAAGAGTAAAAAATGCAGAAAAATATGCAGGAACAACATAACACATCAGCAGAAAAATAAGGTTTCTGTGAACAGCAGCGGAAAAAAGTGATTTCTGTGAGCAACAGCAGAAAAATATGATTTTTTTGGATTTTTATATGATTTTTTCTCACTCAATATTGAACCAAATATGAAAATAAGAACAACACTGTAAAGCTTGCCACGAGTACTACATCCTAGTGGTCTTAGATCTACCAAAAGATGTCCTAGAACTAACTACATTTTGGCCTTAAGTCATGCTCATAAACTTATGGTGAAAAATGCATTATTTATGAAAAAAACTACAAACACTTAAACAAATGTGAAAACCAGAGGTAAAAAAGGTCAAAGATACTCACAAACTCCTTACAAAGCTTCAGATGCACGAAAAATGTGATAGTTTTTTAGTGAGTGTGGTTTTGGTTGGAGGTAGAGGTGAAGAAAGTAAATAATAACAAAAGGAGTATTTTGCTACTAATCTCCTCTCTTTGTGTGATTTTTTTTTTGTGGTGTTATTGTGTGATGGGTTGCTGTTTTGTGTGAGATGGTTTGTTGGTGGTTTGTAAAAGAAAAAATGACAGAGCTCTTTTTTGTAGAGGTTTTGTTATATGATTTTGCTGTTTTTTGTGATTTTTTATTCTGCTCAATTCCTCCTTCTCTCCTCTGCATTTCATCCCTGTTATATAGGCATTTTTGAAATTCTTCTTGGGACCATGGGATGCTGGATTTTTGTGTATGTTTGGCAAAAGTTTTGGTAAATAATGATTAAAGAGGGAAGGAAGTGACCTTGCCTCTGATTTTGGTGCAGATTTGGGTCTGATTTTGGGCAAAGAAAACAGGGAAAACAGGGCGCTGCATCTGTTCTAGAAGCTGCTATGAACAGTGTTCAGAAGCTGTGAACAGTGGTCAGAAACTGTGAACAGTGTTTTTGACTTTGTTATTTTTGTAAAGACTTGGGTTTATTTGGACAAAGGATGATGAAAGAAAACAGGGACAGGGGTGCTGCTTCTGCAGTCTACAGTATTTCTGACCTTTTCTTCTTCTTTTTTTTTTATTTTTTTTTTGTTTGTTTTATAAAAAAAACATAAGAAAACCTAGTTATTATCAATAAATAAATAATAATAAAACTTCTTTTTATTTAGAAAAAAAAAAACAAAAATTGGTGATGATTTTTTTATTAATGCATGATGATGATTGATTTTCTTTTTAAAAGGACTTGGACAAAATTAGGGAACTACAGCTGTTGTGATGGAAAGGGAACAGTCACAATAAAACCTGCATAACCCAAGAAAACATGCGCAGTCAATGTAAGGTGGCGCACATAAACCATGTGATGATGTATATCATGTCCCTCATGCGTTGGAAACTGATTGTAATAATTGAAATATGTAAAATACACGTTGTGCGAGTAATATGTTGAACAAAAAAATTAACAATAAACGTGTTACCCACAATCCATCCAAATTCTGCTGCGATACACATAGTCTCTAGGGGATTACACAAACTTTGTTATAAAATTGGATTAAGCTATAACACTTATAATTGAAATTCCATATTCTTTTCTATGTGTACTGTTTGCACCAAACATCAAAATTAAGTTGTATCACTTATAAACCAGGATATAATAGATTAATTGTTAGTATATTAATATTTTATAAGGATATAATAATCATACGAGTATATATAATGTGATTACAAAAAATCAAGCTTCTATTTCATTGGCAGCAAGTACTTTATCGTAGGTCAGTTGAAAGTTCATCTCATCGTGCACAAATGGTCTTGGCACAACGTGGGCAAATTGACTGGAATACCATTCTTCTCAACGCTAAAACTCATTGGTGGAACAAAAGTAGGATAACGGATCATCTTCCCAAACCTATTCTTCACTCTAATATAGATCAGAGTCTGAAGAACAGCGTCTGAAGATCAGAGTCTGAAGATCAGTGTCTGAAGATCAGAGTCTGAAGATCAGTGTGTGAAGATCAGAGTCTGAAGATCAAAGTCTGAAGATCAGAGTCTGAAGAACAGTGTCTGAAGATCAGAGTCTGAAGATCAAAGTCTGAAGATTAGAGTCTGAAGAACAGTGTCTGAAGAACAGTTTCTAAAAATTAGAGTCTGAAGATCAGAGTTTGATGAACAGTGTCTGAAACTGGGAGTCTGAAGTACTTGTTTACTTGTAGACTAATCTATTTTATTTTTGTTAAGTTTCTGGATGTTGGTTCTTAAGCTAATCAATCCTATCACCCCATTTATTATTATAATTATAATAATTATTATTACTACTATTTTTAGTTTTCATTCTAAAGAGTTATTATACCCTGTTGTTATTAAATTGAAAAGAGCAAAATCGTACAAAAACTTATTCACAATACCATATATTGTATCACGAACATGTGGCTTATACTACTCCGTCCCAAGATATAAGCAAAAATAAGTCAACATAAGTTGATGTATTTGGTACAAATTATGAACCAAATACATTAATTTTTGTTGACCAATTTTTGCTTATATTTTGGGACGGAGGGAGTATATTGGTTCAATTTATCCAAATGTTGCGAACTTAGTTATTATGTTGAGTAGTCTGGTACTTAGATTCGTAGGAAAGAAGATGAAAATACTAACTATTTTTGTTTGAATGTATGGATAGGTTGATATAATGTTGGGGGCACAACTTGTATAGACAGCTTAATAACTGTCTTAAAGAGTTTAAACCACCTCCCTCAACCATAAATTCATTGGGAACTATCAGCAATTATTGCAGATATGGAACATAAGCTTTAAATGAGTTGGCTGTTGTGATGGAAAGGGAACAATCACAATCAAACATGCATAACCCAAGAAAACATGCACAGTCAATGTAAGGTGGCGCACATAAACCATGTGATGATGTATATCATGTCCCTCATGCGTTGGAAACTGATTGTAATCATTGAAACACGTAAAAAACATGTCGTGCGAGTAATATGTTGAACTAAAAATTAACAATAAACGTGTTGTCCACAATCCATCCAAACTCTGTTGCGATACACATAGTCTCTAGGGGATTACACAAACTTTGTTATAAATTTGGATTAAGCTGTATCACTTACACAAACTTCTCAACGCTAAACCTCATTGGTGGATTAAAAGTGGGATAACGGATCGTCTTCCCAAACCTATTCTTGACTCTAATATCAAACTTTCCCAAACCTACAAAGACCATCGTCACCCAGGCACCAAAAGTTATATTGTAGAAATCACGGATCACATGCCAGCCCTTTGTCAAGTAAATGCCTTGGTTGTTCCTTTCCACCAATACCTCGAACTCATTGTTATTTGGATCCACCAAAGTTGCATATAAATCGATCTGATCACCAAAGTCATGCGCAAACATCATGGGCAGCATAACAGCACCCTGTAAATGGTTGGTGGATATTAAGCTTCATACAATTGAAAGAAAACAAACATATAATTGAAGGACTTTATCAAACAATTGATATAGAACTTACATATTCGACATCAAGCTCTATTAGGTATGTCCTATATTTCAACCGGAACTGATTGATAATCTTGTCCAAATCAGACACAGGATTCGGATCAAGGGGCACTATTACAAAAACACAACAACAAATAATTAGATTGACAGAAAAAAAACTAAACCCGAAATGAAAGATGGATGCAAACTAGTTAAACAATGGTAGGAGAGAACAGACTGGATGTTATGGTGAGCCATGACCTCATAGGGGTGGTGAATGACGGGGGGCAAGACCAAAGGAATTCAACTTTATATTAAGTTGAATGAAGCACTTCATTGGTATTCAACTTCTTGGAAACAGGTGACTGATGATTAATGATGGAAGGCCAAGAGTCGTGGAATGTATTTGGTTCACTGTAATCAACATTTGGCAGATTTGAAATTGAAATTAAGCATTTAATGAGACTTGAATGAATATTTCCCGCCAACCACGTTAGGGTTTTGGAGAAGTAGGGTATGCATTGTGAACTTTAGGATTAGATATTAAGATGAGTTCTGAAAGTGAAAGTTGAGGTCCCGAAGCAATGTACCTAAGTGACACCTTCTTCAATGATGTCCCGTAGCTCATCATCAACACCTATGATGTGACTGTACATCTTGCTTTTCCAACAGGAAAACTGAGCAGCATCTCCTTTAAAAGATGAAGGTCTAATAGAGTGATTGTTTTTATCATAGGTTGAAGTGTTGGGCTCAGAGGTGTTGTTGGATGTTTCGGAAGCTGAAGTATCACTCTCATGAGTAGACATGCTTTTCTCACCGAATCTTTAACTGTGGCACGATTAAGTGGCTGAGCACAGAATGTGCTCTGATACCAACTGAAGGTGAGAAAAACACAAGAAGGGGGGTTGAATTGTGTTGGTTTTTTCTGGTTTTCTTTTTGTTAGTGTCTGGAACTGAAGAGAATCTGATGACTACAGATTCTGGTATAGAGTCTGAGTGCAGCGGAATAACAGAACACAAAGATAAAAGATATATATATATATATATATATATATATAGCAGACATAAGCAATTTATACTGGTTCCTCCCACAACACGAGAGTAGTCCAGTCCCCTTGCACTTCCAAGGGATTTCACTATAATCTCACTAGATTACAATTGCTCAAGGACTCTTCCAAGAGACTTCCAATGCTCAAGCACACTTGCAAGAGACTTCTAATGCTCAAGGTCACTACCAAGAGACTTCCTCTGCTCAAGGACAACTCCAAGAGACTTTTACTGCTCAAGCAGGCAGACAAGAGACTTCCAATGCTCAATGGCAACCCCAATAGACTTCTAGTGCTTAATCACAACTGAAAGAGACTTATGGTGCTCAAGTTTTGAAGGCAAGAGACTTCTATTTGTTTACAACAAATATAAACAAATTTGTTCTTACACCGGATATACAAATGTTGGTGTAAACTGAACAATCTTTGAACAAACTCTTAAGACTTTTAGGATTTCTAAGATACAAAAGTTGAAACCAAAATCCTAAAGTGTTTTTGCGCTATTTGATTTGGCAGAGTAATGGCACAGTAAAAATAGTAGAGTCTTGTTAATCTCCTTTTGGTCTTCAGCTCCTTATATAGGCAGGGATTTGAGAGACGTTGAAGAAGAGTGCCAACATGTAACACCCTAAACCCCTCAAAATATTATGCAATGGAAATTCAATAAATAATAATAAAGCACCCAAGGGTGTCACGTATCTCATCAAAACCAAAGTGTTGAATTCACAATAAAAGAAATATCGCGGCTGAATAATTATCTCAAAACACCTCAAAAATTGATCACAGCTTTAACATCAAAATGGGATTTCAAAAGAATCCTAAAAAAGTCTGAAAATATAGACAAAATCCCCAAATCCCAAGTGTCACAATTAGAGCATCGGCACTAAAGACTCCCAAAGCAATAACAAAGCAAGTATGCTCCAAAGTTATCCTCAGAAACTCACAGCTATTAGGCTCTTCTTGCAAATCTACAACCCCAAGGGCGTAGGCGGCACATCCACAACAAGAGGGTGAGAAATATGCAACATAAAAGAAAATACAAACGCATGTATAGCTTCAAGGTAAACAATACATCATTGTCATACCCCAATTTTTGACCTAAAATTTCTTTTTTACTCGTCTTTTTAGTTCGAAATTTTTTGTCGTCTCAGACGAAATCTCGGCAGAGAGGTATTTTAAAATACCTCATTTTTTGGTTCCGAAGGCGACAACTTTTTATTATTATTTCTTTTTTATTATTATTATCATTATTATTTGTTCTCATTATTCCTTTATTTATTTTTCCTTTTTGTACATTTTATTTTTGGATTTAATTTTAATTTTATTTTTTTAAAGGGGGGTTGACTGATGCTTTGATGACTTTTAATCACAATTTTAATGGTTGCCTTTTTTTGTTTTGTCTGACTAATTGTGTTTGATTGTCCATCAATGGCTTTCATGATCAGTTAATTGGCATTGTATAATAAAAGGAAGCACTTAGCCAAACAGAGAAAGAAAGCCAATTCAGAAGTAAAAAAAAAAAACCGCAATTAGGACACAAAGAAACTATCAGAAAACAATATGTCAGCAACACAAAAGAAACCAAAATCCTCCGAACTCCCTTAACAGACCACGGCCTCCACTCCTCTCCTACAACAAACCACGCCTCCACCCGCCTCCCATACAAACACACTCACCACTCACGCCTCTTCCTCACACAACACACTATCCATTCACGGCTTCTCTCCCAACACCTCCTCCTCACCCACTCAACCACACAACACACGAATACCACCACCATTCTCACTCATTCACGGCAAACCAGCCACTCTCCTCCAAACCACCACCACAACCGGCCCAGCCATCTCCCTAGCCACACACACACACCCAAACCGCACGGCACTCCACCACTTACCACAACATAACACGCCTCCCTCCCCTCCTCTAAACACAATCAGCGAACCTCGCAAAACCACAAAAACACACATGCTCAAACACATCCAAACACTTCCCAACCACCAAAGTCGTGCTCCATCCTTCCATCACCACCACAAGGCCGAACAAAAATAACACAAGAAGAGGTTGATTTTCGAATCTTTTCAAACTTAGATCTAGGTTTCTATAAAAAAATTTTAAGGAATCCAAGTCGATATTTGAAAAGAGGAGAGGGAGAGGGTTCGGAAAAGCATTTTTTTTTAAAAAAAAGGAACTTCCCTTCTCCGGCGCGGTGGCGCCGCCCCCTGGGCTGGCCGGCCGCCGCGCCGGAGCATTTTTTCAGGCCACCGTGTGTTTTCAGAGAGAGAGGGAAGATGAGTTTTAGAGAAAGAAAGAAGAGAGAGAGGAGAAAGAGTAGAAATGGTTGGAAAAAATCTGTTTTTTTAACTTATAGCTGACCCAAAACGTGGCCCAACCCTGGGCCCAACCAGTCTTCCTTTTTTTTCTTTCAGACCACTTCCTGCACCCCTTTTTTTGCTACAGCACCCCCCTGTTCCTTTTATTTTTTATTTTCTCTTATCATTTCTCGCATTTTATTTTGTTATTTCCTTATGTATTTTCATGCATATTATTCCATTGCATTTACATTATAGTATTTCATGCATTTTTTTATTATTATTTTCCTTTTATTTTCATGCATTTTCATTTTATTTTTATTCTTAGCATATTTATTTATTTTTAGTGCATTTGCAATTTTTTATTTTTATTTATTATTTTGCCATTTCTTAGAATGTATTTAGGCACAATGTAAATATTAATGAGAATTTGCACTGACACTCACTTTATTTATTCTGCTTTATGCCTTTTATTTTTTATTATTTTCGCTTTACAAAAGAAAAATACAAAAAAATTAGGTTAGCTTAATTTCAAAAGGGTTTCGTGGTGATCCAACGTCACCACGAAAGTTCTTCGCATTTAACTTTTTTTTTATGTTTTTTAGTTTTAGGTAAATATTAAAAACAACAAAAACATGCAAATAATCAAAATCACAAAAAATCTTTTCTTAAATAAACCTTGATTTTCAATCAAGTGTCCTTTTTTCTCTTTTATTTTCTTTAAATAATTATTAATCCACTTTAATAGCACTTTAATCATTTTCAAAATTAAAAAAACACCAACCAATCTCATTTTGCCACTTGGCCTTTATTTTATTTTTAAAACCTTTTTTAAAAAACACAATAAAAAACACAAAACAAATCAACCGTCATTTTTTACCCGGAACTACGAGGTTTTGATCCCTCACGGGTACGTAGGCAGAGGACCTTGTCCTTCCAAATCATAAAAAATAAAAAAAAACATTTTCTTTTATCACTACCCTAATTCATTATTTTTTTGTGTTTTAAAAAATAAGCAACTTATAGCCAAAATAAATAAATAAAATCAAGAGGTTCTCGTAGAGTACTACGAACGTTTAGGGTGCTAACACCTTCCCTAAACGTAACTAACCCCCGAACCTTAATCTTTAAAAATGTGGTAATTTCGAACTTTTTCCACTTTTCTTTTAAAAAATTAAAAGTTCAGTCGTGAATTAAAATTAGTGAGTCAACGCTAATCAATAGCTTGATCTCCGAAAATCACCGCGACAGAAATGGCGACTTCACTGGGGATTCCCTAAGAGGGTTGAGCCTAACTTGAATTTATTTAATTATTTTGTGCTATAACTTGCTTAAAACATAAAAAATATGTAAATATGTGCATATGTGTTTCTTTTCTTTTACGTGAGTGGTGAGATAAGTCCTACACCCGGACTTGAGGGAAATCATAAGATAGGATGGGGGTATAATCAAAGTGTCATACCAAGAGTAGTCTTGGGTTTTGGTACATGTGATATAACCCCACTCAATGGAGGTCTCTTAAGGGTAATACTATGTCGACATGAGTAGTCGTGTTTGACATTGTTATTTTTAAGTGGCCTATGAAGTTGAGGACCTTTAGTTACCTATAACTCATCTTGGCCTTTTAGGACGTAGTGCGGTGGCTAATCAAGAGTAGTCTTGAATTGGTTGATACGCGATACTACACTCAAACGAGACTTTCCTACGAACGTCGTTGGACCGGGAGTAGTCCCGTAATCCGACAATATTCGGAAGTGGTCAATGACTTTGGGAACTTGGTAGAACCCGTGATACAGGTACATTTGAAACCATAGTCCTTACCAAATGGCGTGTTTACCCTTGACTCCAACCTTATGGACTTAACCTCACCATGTTTTCTCCGTTCTTTAGCATAACCATGCATACATGCATTCATTCATAACATTTTTTTCATCCAATTATCGAAAGACTTAAACAAGTTTTTTAAACATCATAGAGGAGCACTAGGAAGTACACCTTCAAGAGCCCTGATTTGTTGAATTTAAGGAAGCTAGGAGTCTTTAGATTTCTTTTAAAATCTAGCTTCCACTAAAAGACTTTTGAATTGGTCCCTTGGCTTAGTTTCTAAAAAAGAACTATTTTGTAATGCCTTGATGCTCAAGTGAAATGTTCAAACCATGATGTTTACAATTACTTCAACAAAATCCTTCGATAACAAATCTCTCTTCTTTTTGCATAAGCATAATCATGCATCATATCGCATTCATAGTTTCTCAAGCCGAGTCTCACGTCTTGTTTTTTCCAAACGTCTATCTGCCTGGTCCAAGAAAGTGGCCCGACGTCCTCGGCAGAAACCGACTTACACATACAACACTAGGGCATATCAGAGAAAAAGAATGGAACATTTGGAACAAGAGAATCAGGTACTCCGGGAGGAAATGACATCCATGCGGACCAAGATCGAAGAATTGACAGAGTTGGTAAAGCTGCTGGCAGCCGCACAAGTTCATCCACCGTCTCCTTCCCCTAGCTCTCTAGCTCAGTTGATAACTACTACTACTCCGGCCTCGACAGCGCACACCAGTGCCCCACAATACACTATGCCCGACGGATATCCCTGGGGCATGCCTCTTAGCTCCGGTGAAGGATTCATCCATATTCCTGCTGCAACTTCTGCTCCTCAACCCGGTGTTACTTTTCCTCAGGCTACTATGGCTTTTTCAGCTCCAGTGATTCATACCACCCAGTACGACAATGAACCTATCTTTCACACAGAAAGTATAGGGGCTCAAGATCGGACGGATGACTTCCAAGAAAAGTTCGAATAAATGCAACGGGAGATCAAGGCCCTCCGGGGGAAGGATCTGTTTGGGAAAAATGCCCACGACCTTTGTTTAGTGCCGAATGTCAAGATCCCGCCCAAGTTTAAGGTCCCTGAATTCGAGAAGTACAAGGGGAACACTTGTCCTCAAAGCCACCTGATAATGTATGCTAGGAAGATGTCTACCCAGACGGATAATCATCAACTACTCATCCATTACTTCCAGGACAGTCTGACTGGCGCCGCTTTAAAATGGTACATGAGTTTGGACAGCACTAGGATCCAAACCTTCAATGACTTGGGAGAAGCCTTTATTCGCCAATACAAGTACAACCTGGACATGGCCCCAGACAGAGACCAACTCCGGGCCATGGCTCAAAAGGATAAGGAGACTTTCAAAGAGTATGCCCAAAGATGGAGGGAAATTGCTGCTCAGATTAACCCACCACTAGAGGAGAAAGAAATGACCAAGATTTTCCTAAATACTCTTGGTTCATTCTATTACGAGCGGATGATTGCGAGTGCGCCTAGTGATTTCACTGAAATGGTTAATATGGGCGTCTGGAGGAAGGAGTCCGAGAGGGACGTTTAGTTATGGAAAGTGCCTTTGCTGCCAGCAGTACAAAGAAGTTTAGGAACGGCTTCTCAGGAAAGAGAGAGCAACGGGTAAGTATGGTGGCCCATGGACAGCCTCAGTAACAGTACCAACAGCAGCCTCGACAACAGGCTCCCCAGCGGGCTCCCCAACAGTTCACCCAACAGAATAGGGTCCAGTGGATATCACAGTTTGATCCAATTCCCATGGCATATGCAGAGTTGCTTCCCGCTTTGCTTGAGAAAAATCTTGTCCAAACTAAGGCGCCTCCTCGGGTACCTGAAAGGTTGCCACGTGGGTATAAACCTAATCTCTCTTGTGCTTTCCATCAAGGGGCACCCGGTCACGACATTGAGCATTGTTACGCCTTGAAAGCTGAAGTCCAAAAGTTGATCCAGGCTGGTATCCTGTCCTTCAAAGATTTGAACCCCAATGTGCAAGCTAATCCACTACCGGATCATGGGACTGCATCTGTTAATATGGTGCAAGTTTGTTCAGAGGCTTACCCAGTTGAAGACAATCTGGAGGAGGTGGCAGCTAGCTTCGTGACACATGGCAGAGTTCGCCGCAATTGGGTCGTTGTTGACGTCCCTTCCGCTATTCATTGTTCTAAATAACATTTTGTTGTTTTTGCTTTTCGTTTTAAAAAAAAAAATAAAAAAATATATATAAATCCTTTCGTTCCGCCCGATACGAAAGTGAACTTTTGTAGGGCTTTTTGCTTCATGTATTTCCATCATAAAATAAACAAGTCGTTTTGTCCTCGACTCTGTCTTTTTATTCTTTGCTCTTTTCTGGAAAATGGTAACACAAAGAACCCAAAAAAAAATAGTTTATTTTATTTTATTTTAAATCAATTTCAAAAGGTCTGCATTTTTCACTCATTTTCTAAAATCAATCATCAATCATATGCAGACTAAGCATCAATAAGCCCGTTGAACACTGTAACCCTATGCTCTCTCCCGACTTTGAGTTCCCTGTTCACGAAGCTGAAGAGGAGGAGGATGAACAGATTCCCGAAAAGATCTCTCTGTTACTAGAATATAAAAGAACATCATTCAGCCTCATGAAGAAGCACTCGAAATGATTAACTTGGGTTTCGAAGAACTGCCATTACAGTATTCCTGGTCAAATCCCAGATGAATGGTGCCATCGAGGCTGCAAAAAAAAAAAAAACAAAAACAAAAAAAAAACAAACAAAAGCAAAAAAGAACAAAAAGAAAGAAAATACATCAAAAAGATGGTGCAGAAGATGGTAACCACTTACAAGGACCTGCATGGGATGTTACCGTATGCTTTACATGGACATCGCACTTCAGTACGTACCTCAACAGGGGCAACCCCCTTCTCTTTAGTGTATGGCATGGAAGCAGTACTCCCTGTGGAGATTGAGATTCCATCAATGAGAGTTTTAATGGAACCTAAGTTATCAGAGGCTGAATGATGTCAAAACAAATATGATCAGAGAAACGCATGAATGCTTTGTGTCACGGGCGGTTCCCGTGTGTTCCAAGAAGGAGGTCTTGTGCTCAAGAAGATCCTATCTTTTCAACCCGATTCCAGGGGCAAATGGACGCCTAATTATGAAGGTCCATATGTCGTCAAGAGAGCTCTCTCCGGTGGTGCAATGACTCTTACGACTATGGACGGTGACGAGCTTCCCCGTCCTGTGAACGCCGATGCAGTCAATAAATACTTTGTCTAAAAATAAAAGAACATCTCGGTAAGTCCAAAACCCGAAAGGGCGGCTTAGGCAAAAATGAGAGTCTCGGTGGACTGAAAACCCGGAAGGGCGGTCCAGGCAAAAATTAGAGACATGAAACAGAAAATAATCATCCTGATAGGTTGAAAACCCGAAAGGGCGATCTATGCAAAAATTAAGGATCAAAAGACAAAGTAACTGCAGCGGGTTGGCCATGACTCACTTGGGGCACATTAGCAGTCAAAGAGACTCTGAATCTGAAGCATCCAAACAGTGGAATTCAAAGTCGTTAGGGAGAATAGCGGTTATTGTGTTCAATGTACCTTCCCCTTATATTTACCATTTTCCAAACTTTGTGAGATCCGTGGGGTCATGCCGTTGGCGGGCCACCACTCTGTTAAATGAATTTGAGCCGGTGCCTTTTATTTGGAACTCCCATTTATTCTGTTTATAAAATTTCTTCTATTTTTGATGGTAGTACTTGAAGCAAAATATTTTTTTCAAAAAAATCATAAATCTTTTTATATTTTTGGAAAGCATAAACAACAAACACATTCTCTCTGAACTCATGAATAAGTGAAATGTGCGTCGACATCTGTCCTGAGAACGGATAAACTTTGCAGGTTAAACATGGTCAATTGCTTGAAAAAAAAGAAAGAAGAAAAAGAAAAAGCTCGGTAAGTCGAAAACCCGAAAGGGCGGCTTAGGCAAAAATGAGCGTCCCGGTGGATCGAAAACCTGAAAGGGCGGTCCAGGCAAAAATTAGGGGCACACAAAAAAGAATATATTCCCGGTGGACTGAAAACCCGAAAGGGCGGTCCACGCAAAAGTTAGGGACTCAAAAAAGGGAAGAAACAAAAAAGGCATGACCATAGAAACACCAGTTCTCCTGCCAGGTCTTTGGATTAACACGTCTCCCCCAGGAAGTGTTTACTTCCCACCAGTTGTTGCATACATCGGGCCTTACCCCGTCAATGTTTTGATATGTCCCCAATGGCATCATCCCCCAATGAAGTTTGCAGAGTGTTTGTACTGCGCCGTCGGTCCACTTTCCATCTTACATGTCCAGTCTTGTCTCATCAAGTTCATCGGTTATACTGTCCCACAAGTCAATTCTCCATAGAGTCATACAAGTCGTATTGTCATACATACATTCACACATACATTCATGCATATACACATTCATGCATATACAACATACACATAACATCATTCAATACATGGTTGCATTAACCACCCTGAGTCTTGCTTTTCATGTCAATCAATCATGAACAATTTGTAACTCTTTTTCCCCAAGTGTCATCCCCAGTGTGTCTGGTCCAAAGATGTCACCCTCTTTTCGCCAAGTGACAGTTCTTTAATGAACAGCTTGTGCATACCTTTTACCATCGTGTCGTCAGTGGCAGGTTCAGCTACATCCCGAGCAGCTGACATTTACCTTTTATCCTGTCGTCAGTGGCAAGTTCGGCTACATCCCGAGCAGCTGACATTTATCTCTTACCCTCTTTAAGCTACCCTCACAATGGTAGTAGGTAAAATATTTCGTCTGCCTTTTTTTAAGCTATCCACACACCGATAGTAGGCAATGTCTTCTCTTTTTATATTACCTTTTTTTAAGCTATCAATACACGATAGTAGGTAATACATGTCATCTGTCTTCTTTAAGCTATCATCTTTGTTGATAGTAGACGGTGTCTCCTTTTATATTACCTTTTTTAAGCTATCAATACACGATAGTAGGTAGTACATGTCATCTGTCTTCTTTAAACTATCCATACAACGATAGTAGACGGTGTCTCCTTTTATATTACCTTTTTTAAGCTATCAATACACGATAATAGGTAATACATGTCATCTGTCTTCTTTAAGCTATCCATACAACGATAGTAGACGGTGTCTCCTTTTATATTACCTTTTTTAAGCTATCAATACACGATAGTAGGTAATACATGTCATCTGTCTTCTTTAAGCTATCCATACAACGATAGTAGACGGTGTCTCCTTTTATATTACCTTTTTTAAGCTATCAAGACACGATAGTAGGTAATACATGTCATCTGTCTTCTTTAAGCTATCCATACAACGATAGTAGACGGTGTGTCTCCTTTTATACTACCTTTTTTTTAAGCTATCAATACACGATAGTAGGTAATACATGTCATCTGTCTTCTTTAAGCTATCCATACAACGAAAGTAGACGGTGTCTCCTTTTATATTACCTTTTTTAAGCTATCAAGACACGATAGTAGGTAATACATGTCATCTGTCTTCTTTAAGCTATCATCTTTGTTGATAGTAGACAGTGTCTTCTTCTTTTACCTTTTTTAACCTATCATTTACATGATAGTAGGTAACATCGGTCTTTGTCTTTGTTAGGCTATCATTATGAATTACTGCGATAGCAGACAATTCCTTCCCCAGTGAAATCATGTTATCCCCCAGTGGAGTCGGATCCCTTTCTTTAAAGAATTCGGGTATCCTTTCGTTTCGTTTATCCCCAGTCAGGTCATCTTCGCCGTCTTGCATTCACATTTGCATCATGAGCATTTCATTTTTATTTTTATTTAGGTCCAAAATTGGCGTACTCTGTATTTAAGTCCCTTCGACCCGTCAAATCCAAGATTTTATCTTCAAATCTCCGGACGAAGAGACTTAAATAGGGGCATCTGTCATACCCCAATTTTTGACCTAAAATTTCTTTTTTACTCGTCTTTTTAGTTCGAAATTTTTTGTCGTCTCAGACGAAATCTCGGCAGAGGTATTTTAAAATACCTCATTTTTTGGTTCCGAAGGCGACAACTTTTTATTATTATTTCTTTTTTATTATAATTATTATCATTATTATTTGTTCTCATTATTCCTTTATTTATTTTTCCTTTTTTTACATTTTATTTTTGGATTTAATTTTAATTTTATTTTTTTAAAGGGGGGTTGACTGATGCTTTGATGACTTTTAATCACAATTTTAATGGTTGCCTTTTTTTGTTTTGTCTGACTAATTGTGTTTGATTGTCCATCAATGGCTTTCATGATCAGTTAATTGGCATTGTATAATAAAAGGAAGCACTTAGCCAAACAGAGAAAGAAAGCCAATTCAGAAGTAAAAAAAAAAACCGCAATCAGGACACAAAGAAACTATCAGAAAACAATATGTCAGCAACACAAAAGAAACCAAAATCCTCCGAACTCCCTTAACAGACCACGGCCTCCACTCCTCTCCTACAACAAACCACGCCTCCACCCTCCTCCCATACAAACACACTCACCACTCACGCCTCTTCCTCACACAACACACTATCCATTCACGGCTTCTCTCCCAACACCTCCTCCTCACCCACTCAACCACACAACACACGAATACCACCACCATTCTCACTCATTCACGGCAAACCAGCCACTCTCCTCCAAACCACCACCACAACCGGCCCAGCCATCTCCCTAGCCACACACACACACCCAAACCGCACGGCACTCCTCCACTTACTCCCTCCCCTCCTCTAAACACAATCAGCGAACCTCGCAAAACCACAAAAACACACACGCTCAAACACATCCAAACACTTCCCAACCACCAAAGCCGTGCTCCATCCTTCCATCACCACCACAAGGCCGAACAAAAATAACACAAAAAGAGGTTGATTTTCGAATCTTTTCAAACTTAGATCTAGGTTTCTATAAAAAAATTTTAAGGAATCCAAGTCGATATTTGAAAAGAGGAGAGGGAGAGGGTTCAGAAAAGCATTTTTTTTTAAAAAAAAAAAGGAACTTCCCTTCTCCGGCGCGGTGGCGCCGCCCCCTGGGCTGGCCGGCCGCCGCGCCGGAGCATTTTTTTCAGGCCACCGTGTGTTTTCAGAGAGAGAGGGAAGATGAGTTTTAGAGAAAGAAAGAAGAGAGAGAGGAGAAAGAGTAGAAATGGTTGGAAAAAATCTGTTTTTTTAACTTATAGCTGACCCAAAATGTGGCCCAACCCTGGGCCCAACCAGTCTTCCTTTTTTTTTCTTTCAGACCACTTCCTGCACCCCTTTTTTTGCTACAACACCCCCCTGTTCCTTTTATTTTTTTATTTTCTCTTATCATTTCTCGCATTTTATTTTGTTATTTCCTTATGTATTTTCATGCATATTATTCCATTGCATTTACATTATAGTATTTCATGCATTTTTTTATTATTATTTTCCTTTTATTTTCATGCATTTTCATTTTATTTTTATTCTTAGCATATTTATTTATTTTTAGTGCATTTGCAATTTTTTATTTTTATTTATTATTTTGCCATTTCTTAGAATGTATTTAGGCACAATGTAAATATTAATGAGAATTTGCACTGACACTCACTTTATTTATTCTGCTTTATGCCTTTTATTTTTTATTATTTTCACTTTACAAAAGAAAAATACAAAAAAATTAGGTTAGCTTAATTTCAAAAGGGTTTCGTGGTGATCCAACGTCACCACGAAAGTTCTTCGCATTTAGCTTTTTATTATGTTTTTTAGTTTTAGGTAAATATTAAAAACAACAAAAACATGCAAATAATCAAAATCACAAAAAATCTTTTCTTAAATAAACCTTGATTTTCAATCAAGTGTCCTTTTTTCTCTTTTATTTTCTTTAAATAATCATTAATCCACTTTAATAACACTTTAATCATTTTCAAAATTAAAAAAACACCAACCAATCTCATTTTGCCACTTGGCCTTTATTTTATTTTTAAAACCTTTTTTAAAAAACACAATAAAAAACACAAAACAAATCAACCGTCATTTTTTACCCCGAACTACGAGGTTTTGATCCCTCATGGGTACGTAGGCAGAGGACCTTGTCCTTCCAAATCATAAAAAATAAAAAAAACATTTTCTTTTATCACTACCCTAATTCATTATTTTTTTGTGTTTTAAAAAATAAGCATGTTATAGCCAAAATAAATAAATAAAATCAAGAGGTTCTCGTAGAGTACTACGAACGTTTAGGGTGCTAACACCTTCCCTAAACGTAACTAACCCCCGAACCTTAATCTTTAAAAATGTGGTAATTTCGAACTTTTTTCACTTTTCTTTTAAAAAATTAAAAGTTCAGTCGTGAATTAAAATTAGTGAGTCAACGCTAATCAATAGCTTGATCTCCGAAAATCACCGCGACAATCATGCATACAAATATTTATCACAATCAGACAATATTCACATTCCGCATAACATTAACAATCAACATTAACAATCTAGTTTCTAACTAAACCCTAAACTACCACATTTCACTCAAACTCAATAAAATCAACATTAACAATCCAATTTCTAACTAATTTCATCATTAAAAATGCAAAAAACAAACAAATTTTCATTGAGACATTTTATCAAACACCTAGAGTGCAACATTCAATCAACATAAAATCTAACAATTTCTAAACCCTAAACTACCACATTGGAGTGAAACTTACTCTAAACAACATCTAAACTACAATTTTTAACTTAATTCATCATTAACAATCCTAAAAACTCAAACCCTAAAATCCTAAAATTGTGAAATTTCTCCAAATAAAACCAAAATTTAAACCATAAAAAGCCAATGCAATAGGATAATAAACACTTACTTGATTTTAGGATAGAAGTTGATGTTGATTGACACAAGAATGGATGAAATTGCACTTGGATCTTTCAAAAATCGATTTTGAAACACAAGAACACACTGGTTATGTGTTCTGGTTTGTGTTATTCTTATTACAGCACGCAGCGTGACTTAACTCACACTGGTATGTACCGAGCGTGAGTTAACTAACGATGAAGGCAGCGTGACTTAAGTCACGCAGATGCTACCGAGCGTGACTTAAGTCACTCAATGGTATTTTCCGTCATTTACTTTAGTAAGGAGCAATGTTGTTTGTGGGAAGTGCAATTTTCATATTTTTCACCATACATCATCATATATTCATCAAGTAAATAACACACTCGTTCACACGTCTTCAAATAACATTAATTCTCATAGGCCACTGTTGAATATTTGGTTGTTGGCTTCATGTTTGCTAAAATCAAATAGACACACAATTTGTGCTTCAGAAGCTGGAAATGTTCATCAGAAGCTGATTTGGTTCATCAGAAGCTGAACAGTTCTTCAGAAGCTGACCGTACACTTCAGAAGCTGGAACAGTACTTCAGACGCACTGTTCAGACGCAGACTTTCGTTGACCTTCAGACGCACTGTTCAAACGCTGACTTTCGTTGACCTTCAGACGCACTGTTCAGACGCTGACTTTCATTGACCTTCAGAAGCTGCATTTTAGAAGCATGTTCAGAAGCTGGTTTTTGCGTTCAGAATTTGTGTCTTGGTTCTGTTAATTCTCTCACAGTATCTTTCGAAGATTTAATTGAAGATTTATCCAAGCTGTGTTTCTAGAAGAAAGAAGAATTGTACAAGATATGTTCTGAAGATTTGATTCAATTATTTGTGAATATATTTTCAAGGAAATCTTTGGAAAATATATTTCTGAATAATATGTGAGATTCTATTTGCTTCTAAAGAATTCTGGGATTATATCTTTGAAGATTAGGATCAAGAATTATGTGATGCTGAAGACTATATAAGGAAGACGCTGCTATTGAAGAAAATTATTCAAAACAGAAGTTATAGAAAGAGTCTTAGGTTTTGAGTATGTAAGCTTTGTGCTTTTTTTTTTGTGCACCACTCATCTGTTAGAGTTGGTTGTTTGTTATTGAGTTGTAATCACTCAAAGCTTTTAAGCAAGAGTGACTGTTTTTATGTTTTGAAGAGTGTCTTCATCTTATTTGATTTGTTTAGAGTTTACAATCATTGGGGTAGTGATTGCTTGAGTGGGAAGTAAGTGGGGTTCTTATATCTAGGAGTTCCTAGGTTGAAATACCACGGGTAGTGAATAAGTGAGAAGGGGCTGTGAAACAGGGGTTGTTGTCATAGGGGCTGTGAAACAGGGGCTGTGTCATAGGACTTCGAATTGATACTATTTTAGTGGATTTCCTTCCTGGCTTGGAGCCTCCAGATGTAGGTGAAGTTTGCAGCGAACTGGGTTAACAAATCATCTGTGTTCTTTACTTTTTGTTCTTTATATTTCTGCTTCTGAACTGCTATTTTCATACTCTATTTTACGGTTCAGAACCAGTCCTGCCAGGAATTTCAATTGGCATCAGAGCAGGCACCCTGCCTGTATTTGGGTGAGCTCCAGGGAAGGTGTTTCTGGCTAGATTGGACAAGGAAGGAGGATTTGTTAACAGACCACCTCTGTTGGATGGGACCAACTATGAATATTGGAAATCTCGTATGAGTGCTTTCCTGAAATCTATTGATAGCAAGACCTGGAAAGCTGTTCTGAAAGGTTGGGTATATCCTGTTGTGTTGGACAAAGATGGAAAGAAGACAACTGTGTTGAAACCAGAGGAAGATTGGTCCAATGATGAAGATGCATTATCTCTTGCAAACTCCAAAGCCTTGAATGCTATATTCAATGGAGTGGACAAGAATATGTTCAGACTGATCAAGTAGTGTACTGTGGCTAAGGATGCTTGGGAGATTCTTAAAACTACTCATGAAGGCACATCTAAGGTAAAACTATCCAGACTTCAGCTTCTGACCACATAGTTTGAAAATCTCAGAATGCTGGAGGATGAGAACATACAAGATTTTTATATGAATGTTCTGGACATGGCCAACTCATTTGATTCTCTTGGAGAAAGAATATCTGATGAGAAACTTGTGAGAAAGATCCTCAGATCCCTACCTAAGAGATTTGATATGAAGGTAACTGCCATTGAAGAAGCACATGACATCTCCAGCATGAAGGTTGAGGAATTGATAGGGTATCTTCAGAATTTTGAAATAACCAGAACTGATAAGAAGGGGAAAGGTGTTGCTTTTGTAGCAAATGATAAAAGCTTATCAGAGGATCTTGTGATGCTGAGTAAACAGTTTAAGAAGATTCTGAAGAAGACAAGAACTGATCAACCCAAAGGTGTTCAATGTCATGAGTGTGAAGGATATAGTCACATTAGAACAGAATGTGCCACATACCTCAAGAATCAGAAGAAAAGTTTGGCTGTGTCTTGGTTTGATGACTCAGAAGGTGAAGAGGAGAATGAGTCTGCTACGCATGTTCTTGCCTTTACTGGTAAATCCATGACTGATAATGAAGATATGGTTTCAGAAGCATCATCAGAGTCTAAAGCATCTTCACAGTCTGAATGCAGTGATGAAGAACTGTCTTATGAAAAACCTGCTGCATTTTGCAAGAAGTTGCATGTTCAATTTGAAGAAGTGTGCAAGCAGCTGGAAGAACAGAAGAGAACTATCACTCAACTTCAGATCGAAAGAATTGAACACTTAGAAAAGGTTTATGTTATCAATAATGAGGTAACCCAACTGAACTCTCAACTTGAACAAATGAAAAAGCAAGTCAGAATGTTGAATACTGGTACTGATATGCTTGAAGAGATATTGGAGAGTCAGACTCAAGGGAAACCAAGTGGTATAGGATTTGATGATAGGACATTGAACAACAAACAACAAAAACCAGCTACAAGGTTCAATGCTGCTGTTAAAACTTATGATAAACCTAAGTTGGAACACCAGAACCAACCTCAGGGTTCTAAAAGACATCTCATCCTTGGGTGTGTCACCACTGTGGTAAAAAGGGACACATTAAGCCATTTTGTTACAAGCTGCATGGATACCCCAAGAACTTTCAACAGAGAAAATCTGAACCAGTTGTAAACAAAATCAAGGTCAAGAAGGAATGGAGACCAAAATGTGTAAGTGTTGTCCAGAATCTGAAAGATAGAAAAGGAAAGGCTGTTGCTGCTGACAGCAGGCCCACTCCTGTAGCAAAGAAGATTTTTGTTGCTGGACCATCTAATGTCTGGAGCAAGGTGTTGGTTCCTGTCCCTGTTCAGAATGCTCTAAAAGAAAAGGAAGTGGTTCCTAGTAAGTCTGAAGATGTTGTTAAGCATGATATCATGCCCTATGTTCAGTGTGCTGAGGATGATGAAGATGTTACTGATATAAAATCCTTAGATACCAAGCAATTTGAAAATTTGAGAGGTCAACTAGGCAAATTTATTATGAGCTTTTTCTGAGGAGACTGTGTGTGGATACCAAGTTTTTGTGATCCTGTTATGTTTTTGGTGCTAATTCTGATGAGGTGTCTGTGTGGTTCTGTGTTATGCTGGTCTGTGATGTTTTTTTTCTGACTGAGTGCATCCTGTTTCTGTTTCTGGTGAATGCTGGCTGTTTTTGTCAAAATTGTTTGGCTAAAAAGGGGGAGAAATAAGTATGTGTCTATTTCAGAAGTTTGTTTCAGAAGCTGTTCAACAGTTCAGGGGGAGTTGGAGTTTCTGATTGTCTGTTTCAGGGGGAGTTCCTGAATTTCTGTTTCAGGGGGAGTTCCTGAGTTGTGTTGTTCCTGAGTATCTGTTCAGAGGTAGTTCAGGGGGAGTATATGTGTGAAATGTAGTGAATCATCTGCTGCTGACTCTGTTGCTACATTTGTGGTATGTTCTTCATGGTTGCGTTCTTTGTTGTGTGAAGAATTTGCTTGTTGCTATGCTTAAATTGATTTTAGCCAAAAATTTGCCAAAGGGGGAGATTGTTGGATATTTGGTTGTTGGCTTCATGTTTGCTTGTTGCTATGCTCAAATTGA
Source organism: Medicago ruthenica (assembly GCA_018208015.1). NCBI lineage: Eukaryota > Viridiplantae > Streptophyta > Magnoliopsida > Fabales > Fabaceae > Medicago > Medicago ruthenica. The sequence continues at coordinate 38,924,517 of CM031375.1, read as the reverse complement.
TTTTAGCCAAAAATTTGCCAAAGGGGGAGACTGTTGGATATTTGGTTGTTGGCTTCATGTTTGCTAAAATCAATTAGACACGCAATTTGTGCTTCAGAAGCTAGAAATGTTCATCAGAAGCTGATTTGGTTCATCAGAAGCTGAACAGTTCTTCAGAAGCTGACCGTACACTTCAGAAGCTGAAACAGTACTTCAGACGCACTGTTCAGACGCTGACTTTCGTTGACCTTCAGACGCACTGTTCAGACGCTGACTTTCGTTGACCTTCAGACGCACTGTTTAGACGCTGACTTTCATTGACCTTCAGAAGCTGCATTTCTGAAGCATGTTCAGAAGCTGGTTTCTGCGTTAAGAATTTGTGTCTTGGTTTTGTTAATTGAAGGTGAGAAAAACACACAAGAAGGGGGGGTTGAATTGTGTGGACTCAAAAACTTGGATTTCTTTTCTTCTCAAAAACTTAAGTTGAGTTCAGAATATGATATGAATCAATTTTGAACTCTTTCTCAGAGTTATGCAGTGGTTATAAATGTAAATAGAGAAGGGAAGAGAGACACACAATGTTTTATACTAGTTCCTTCCACAAGTTGGAAGTAGTCTAGTCCCCTTGTTACTAACAAGAGATTTGAACTATAATCAAACTGATTACAATTGCTCAGACCACAAAGGAATGAGACTTCCAGTTGCTCAACCACAAAGGAAGAGACTTCTAATGTTCAGACCACAAAGGAATGAAACAACCTTGCTCAGACCACAAAGGAATGAGACTTCCTTGCTCAGACCACAAAGGAATGAGACTCTAACTGCTCAGAACACTAAGTAATGAGACTGCAAATGCTCAGTACGCAGACTGAGACTTGAACCAAACTGAATTACAAAGAAAGTAAGTTTGGGTTGAACACTTGATAAAATATCAGAGGTGTTCACTTAATACAACTCAGGATTAAGACTCTTAACCTTAAGAAATTCTAAGATACAAAGATTGAAAGAATTTCTATGAGTTTGGTGAACTACGAATTCTGGACAGAAAAACAGAGCACAAGTTCAGTTGTTTTGTTTCAAGAGTCTTAGCAAATTTCTTCTTCAATTCTTCTTTCTTATATAGAGGAGATTAGAGCTGTTGATGATTTGCAGGAATTAAGCAAAGAGCCGTTGCAAGTAGAGAACTAGGCCAGGCTGAATTGCGAGCTAAACTCAGCAGAAAAAGAGAGCGCAGCAGCCATTTTTTAATTTGCTTTCCTTAAAAGCTGGAGAATGTTCAGGTCAGGGAGACAACTGTTCCATTGGAGTTGTTCTAACACTGCAGGCATTAAATGCTGAAGGAAACTTTCCACGTCAGACTCAAGAAGACATCTCATCCTTGGGTGTGTCACCACTGTGGTAAAAAGGGACACATTAAGCCATTTTGTTACAAGCTGCATGGATACCCCAAGAACTTTCAACAGAGAAAATCTGAACCAGTTGTAAACAAAATCAAGGTCAAGAAGGAATGGAGACCAAAATGTGTAAGTGTTGTCCAGAATCTGAAAGATAGAAAAGGAAAGGCTGTTGCTGCTGACAGCAGGCCCACTCCTGTAGCAAAGAAAATTTTTGTTGCTGGACCATCTAATGTCTGGAGCAAGGTGTTGGTTCCTGTCCCTGTTCAGAATGCTCTAAAAGAAAAGGAAGTGGTTCCTAGTAAGTCTGAAGATGTTGTTAAGCATGATATCATGCCCTATGTTCAGTGTGCTGAGGATGATGAAGATGTTACTGATATAAAATCCTTAGATACCAAGCAATTTGAAAATTTGAGAGGTCAACTAGGCAAATTTATTATGAGCTTTTTCTGAGGAGACTGTGTGTGGATACCAAGTTTTTGTGATCCTGTGATGTTTTTGGTGCTAATTCTGATGAGGTGTCTGTGTGGTTCTGTGTTATGCTGGTCTGTGATGTTTTTTTTCTGACTGAGTGCATCCTGTTTCTGTTTCTGGTGAATGCTGGCTGTTTTTGTCAAAATTGTTTGGCTAAAAAGGGGGAGAAATAAGTATGTGTCTATTTCAGAAGTTTGTTTCAGAAGCTGTTCAACAGTTCAGGGGGAGTTGGAGTTTCTGATTGTCTGTTTCAGGGGGAGTTCCTGAATTTCTGTTTCAGGGGGAGTTCCTGAGTTGTGTTGTTCCTGAGTATCTGTTCAGAGGTAGTTCAGGGGGAGTATATGTGTGAAATGTAGTGAATCATCTGCTGCTGACTCTGTTGCTACATTTGTGGTATGTTCTTCATGGTTGCGTTCTTTGTTGTGTGAAGAATTTGCTTGTTGCTATGCTTAAATTGATTTTAGCCAAAAATTTGCCAAAGGGGGAGATTGTTGGATATTTGGTTGTTGGCTTCATGTTTGCTTGTTGCTATGCTCAAATTGATTTTAGCCAAAAATTTGCCAAAGGGGGAGACTGTTGGATATTTGGTTGTTGGCTTCATGTTTGCTAAAATCAATTAGACACGCAATTTGTGCTTCAGAAGCTAGAAATGTTCATCAGAAGCTGATTTGGTTCATCAGAAGCTGAACAGTTCTTCAGAAGCTGACCGTACACTTCAGAAGCTGAAACAGTACTTCAGACGCACTGTTCAGACGCTGACTTTCGTTGACCTTCAGACGCACTGTTCAGACGCTTACTTTCGTTGACCTTCAGACGCACTGTTTAGACGCTGACTTTCATTGACCTTCAGAAGCTGCATTTCTGAAGCATGTTCAGAAGCTGGTTTCTGCGTTAAGAATTTGTGTCTTGGTTTTGTTAATTGAAGGTGAGAAAAACACACAAGAAGGGGGGGTTGAATTGTGTGGACTCAAAAACTTGGATTTCTTTTCTTCTCAAAAACTTAAGTTGAGTTCAGAATATGATATGAATCAATTTTGAACTCTTTCTCAGAGTTATGCAGTGGTTATAAATGTAAATAGAGAAGGGAAGAGAGACACACAATGTTTTATACTAGTTCCTTCCACAAGTTGGAAGTAGTCTAGTCCCCTTGTTACTAACAAGAGATTTGAACTATAATCAAACTGATTACAATTGCTCAGACCACAAAGGAATGAGACTTCCAGTTGCTCAACCACAAAGGAAGAGACTTCTAATGTTCAGACCACAAAGGAATGAAACAACCTTGCTCAGACCACAAAGGAATGAGACTTCCTTGCTCAGACCACAAAGGAATGAGACTCTAACTGCTCAGAACACTAAGTAATGAGACTGCAAATGCTCAGTACGCAGACTGAGACTTGAACCAAACTGAATTACAAAGAAAGTAAGTTTGGGTTGAACACTTGATAAAATATCAGAGGTGTTCACTTAATACAACTCAGGATTAAGACTCTTAACCTTAAGAAATTCTAAGATACAAAGATTGAAAGAATTTCTATGAGTTTGGTGAACTACGAATTCTGGACAGAAAAACAGAGCACAAGTTCAGTTGTTTTGTTTCAAGAGTCTTAGCAAATTTCTTCTTCAATTCTTCTTTCTTATATAGAGGAGATTAGAGCTGTTGATGATTTGCAGGAATTAAGCAAAGAGCCGTTGCAAGTAGAGAACTAGGCCAGGCTGAATTGCGAGCTAAACTCAGCAGAAAAAGAGAGCGCAGCAGCCATTTTTTAATTTGCTTTCCTTAAAAGCTGGAGAATGTTCAGGTCAGGGAGACAACTGTTCCATTGGAGTTGTTCTAACACTGCAGGCATTAAATGCTGAAGGAAACTTTCCACGTCAGACTTCAGAAGCTTCTTTGTGAACAGTACTTCAGAAGCTCTCTTCAGAAGCAGCACTTCAGAAGCACTGTTCATCAGACGCACTGTTCATCAGAAGCTCCCTTCAGACATTGACTTTTGTTGACCTTCAGAAGCCCTGTTCATCAGACGCACTTCTTCAGACGTTGACTTTCGTTGACCCTCAGACTCAGCCTTCAGAAGCTGCCTTCAGACGCACCCTTCAGACTCAGGCTTCAGACTCAGCCTTCAGACTTTGCAACATAGCTTCTAAGCTTTCCTTCTTGCTCTTAGTTTGTTCTTCCATAACCAATATTAATTAATCATCATTAAGAACATGGTCTGCACAACTTGAACAAAGCATTAGCAATTACCAATTTCCTTTTTAACATTTTGTTATCATCAAAACCATAAAGAGAGATGTTCATACAAATTGTTTCAACAATCTCCCCCTTTATCCAAAAGAGAGTTGTTCACATTTTGTTCCAACATTAATTCTCTCACAGTATCTTTCGAAGATTTAATTGAAGATTTATCCAAGTTGTGTTTCTAGAAGAAAGAAGAATTGTGCAAGATATGTTCTGAAGATTTAATTCAATTATTTGTGAATATATTTTCAAGGAAATCTTTGGAAAATATATTTCTGAATAATATGTGAGCTTCTATTTGCTTCTAAAGAATTCTTGGATTATATCTTTGAAGATTAGGATCAAGAATTATGTGCTGCTGAAGACTATATAAGGAGGACGCTGCTATTGAAGAAAATTATTCAAAACAGAAGTTATAGAAAGAGTCTTAGGTTTTGAGTCTGTAAGCTTTGTGCTTTGTTTCTGTGCATCACTCATCTGTTAGAGTTGGTTGTTTTTTATTGAGTTGTAATCACTCAAAGCTTTTAAGCAAGAGTGACTGTTTTTATGTTTTGAAGAGTGTCTTCATCTTAGTTGATTTGTTTAGAGTTTACAATCACTGGGGTAGTGATTGCTTGAGTGGGAAGTAAGAGGGGTTCTTATATCTAGGAGTTCCTAGGTAGAAATACCACGGGTAGTGATTAAGTGAGAAGGGGTTGTGAAACAGGGGCTGTGTCATAGGACTTCGAATTGATACTATTTTAGTGGATTTCCTTCCTGGCTTGGAGCCTCCAGATGTAGGTGAAGTTTGCATCGAACTGGGTTAACAAATCATCTGTGTTCTTTACTTTCTATCCTTTATATTTCTGCTTCTGAACTGCTATTTTCATACTCTGTTTTACGGTTCAGAACCAATCCTGCCAGGAATTTCAACCACTAAAAAGGTTGTGTTGAAATTAAATGAAAAATGAAGCATGACCTATGTGCAATATTTTGATTATAACTCAAGTTCTAAAAATCCAAATGGACTCAAACCAAAGACAAATGAAAGCTAACATCTACATCTACAACTTTCATGAAGACACTTAAAGCTGATTTGATTCAAAAATTATTGAATCAATTCAAATGGTCAGAGAAAAGCATTGATACGATTCAAAGCAGTTTGAATCGATTCAAAATTGCCCAGATGCATATTGATACAATTCAAAGATATTTGAATCGAATCAATGGCCTAGAAAACAAAGTTTTAGCCTCGGGATCACCCTCAAATCATCCTAAATATCCTCATTTTGATCCCTTTTAGCCCAAAATCGATAGATAAACATTACTCATAGTTAATACACTTTAAATAAGCACTTACAACACATCGATACATCAATCATGCATCAAATTTCATGAATTTCACTCATTTAGAAATTCCTGGCAATTAACTGGTTCTGAAGTAAAACAGAGTATGAGAAATTACGTTCAGAAGCAGAAAAATAAAGTACAGAAAGATAAAAACACACAGAGTTTGTTAACCCAGTTCGGTGCAAACATCACCTACTCTGGGGATACCAATCCAGGAAGGAAATCTACTAAAGGAATCAACTCAAAGACTCAGACACAGACCCCCCTGTTCCCAGCTTTAGCAATCAATCTCCACTTAGTCTAGATTTCTACTCAGGAACCCACCTAAGTATTAGAGCACTACTAACTTCCTAATTACTTAATCACAACCTAGTGATCAGTAACACTCAAACAAACAACTCAAAACAATGAAGACATTCTTCAAAACAAAGACATCATTCGTGCTTAAAAGCTCTAAATGAATTACAACTTAAACAAACTAAACAAACTCAGAAACATATGAGTGATGTACAATACAAAGCTTAAAGCTTACACAAACAAAAAAAACTCTAAAAACTCTAAACTCTGAATTCTGGTTTTTTGACTTAATTGAATTCCACAATGCAGCACGTCCTCAATATATAGACTTCAATCAGCTCTCATAATTCTGAATACAATCTTCAATAGATATAGTTCTGAAATACTTTGAAGCTCAAAAAGGAAACATATAATTCTGAAACAAATCAAGCAAAGATCCCTTTGCAATATATTCATTCATAAACCACAAAGCAAATCTTAACCAAGATCTTCACCAAAAATATTCAGCCTTCTGGAAACTTTAGCATGAATAAAACTTCAGAAAATCTTCAAGAGATACGTACAGAATTAATCCAAAAGAATGCAGAAAACCAGCTTCTGAAATCAGCTTCTGAAGCTCAGCTTCTGAAGGTCAACGCTGGTCAACTGGTGAACAGTGCGTCTGAAGTACTGTAGTGCGTCTGAAGGAGTCAACGCTGGTTAACATCTGAACAGTGCGTCTGAAGTACTGTTCAGCGTCTGAAGGCACATTCTGCGTCTGAAGCACTGTTTCAGAGTCTGAAGGCCCATTCAGAGTCTGAAGGTCCATTTCAGCTTCTGAGGGTCTAGAAATGCAAATTTCAGCTTCTGGACCTCTTTAAAACCAGTTCCTTGCTTCTGAAGTCATCTTTAACATATGGAAAACGTGTTGCTTGCATTTAGATTTTACCAAACAATGAAGCCAACATTTACATAACCAACACATTTTAACATTGAACTCAAAAACACCACATTAACACAATCAAATCATGGATTTATCATATCAACATCATGGATTTAGCATATCAACATCATCGATTCACCAGTAATCACATACCCAAATTCAAAATAACAACTAGAGCATGAATTCATCATCAATTAATCATAAGAACATGAAATTAATAAGAATTACAAAAACCCTTTTACTACCCAATTGCTCATATAATCCCAAATGTGAATAGAACTCCCCCTTACCTTAGCAATCAACAAAGCAAGCATCTCCAATGAATGGGTCTGTAACACCCATACTAAATTTATCTAGAATATTTAGCATGCGTATTAAAACTTGATACTGGATACATTAAATTTTCAATATTAATAAGGTCCTACTGATTGAATACAAATTTGCTCATTTTATACAACTAATATAGTACCACTAATGTGTAGATATACAAAATACTGATGAAATCCTGAACTGGTACATGACGAGCATTTGCACTCCACTCAGCTTCTTCCTGATAACTTCGTCACGAACCGCTTTCTCACCTGAAACTGAAACAAATGGATTAGGATGAGACATAATTTCTCAGTGAGCTCCACCTATCCTAGGCTATATGGCAACCTCGGGGAGAACCTACGATTGCCATATTCTAGTCTCAACCCATTCCAGGTTTATACGTGACAGTGTCTGCTATACTGTGTAGTCGTGAAAACTAGACTACCATCTACTAACTTAGTGATCGAGGGGAAACTAGGATCACTATCTGATAACTATTATCTACCTTGTCATATTAAAGTATTCTTCTGATATTATTAAGTTAGTGGGTTATCGTGTAACAAGCAATTATTATCTGGGTTCATTTTATGGAATGTATCTAAGTGGAGTGACCCCGAAATACATCCCCTGCTGATAACCGGTGAAAACTCCTATCTGAGGCTAGTCACCGGACTCCTCTTGTCGTCGTGCGGCCATCCTTGCGGATTAACTCGTCCCACTGGCTGGAACCTCCTGTGTCCCACTAGCGTGAACAACAGAAGACACAACTTATCATATTTACATTATTAGTCTTAACTTATGCATGAACCTTCCGTGTCCCACTAGTGTGAACAACGAAAGACACGACTTAACTTATAGTAGAATTCTTAACTTAATCGTGACCCTCAGTGTCCCACTAGCGTGAACAGTAAAAGGCACGTCTCAGTATACTTGGGGTTCTTAACCTATACTTTGTTCCCGGGTCAGTAACCTACTCGTTCTTAAGTCTTGTAAGTATACTCTCTTAGAAATGTTATCTCAAGATATTCACGGTTAAGGCTTGATTCCTGCTCATTTAGCTTGGTTTTTGGATGTCGTAATTGGCTCTTGGACAATATGGTACATTTAAAAGAATCATAAAATAGTGTACTTCGCTTAGCGAGCATTATCTCGCTCAACGAACTCCCAACAAAGTGCTCCAGAAACAAAATGTTGTAATGGTCGCTCAGCGAAGTTCAACTTTGCTCAGCGAACTTGACAGAACAAAAAGTGTTCAAAACGTGATTTTTCATTCCAGAAGAGTACCCAATTGTCCAATGGCCCGTTTATCTGTTCCAGAAGGTAATTTTCATCAAAATAATCAACTATAACCAAGACTTAATACAAGAAAACATGGGTTAACAGATTTGGGCAACTATAAAACTTTAAATCCCAAAAATTATGGATTTTTCCTCTCAAAAAAAACACACACCCAAGGTGAGGTTTTCTAATCTAAGGAACTCACCTTATCTCTTGATTAGGTCTTGCCAAGCTTTCTACTCAAAATCTTAGCTTTGATTCCTTCTTGTTTTCTTGATTCCTTTAGTTTCTCTTGTCTCAAAGTTCCCAAAAGTGAGCTTGCATAAGGATTGAGAGATTGAGATGGAAATTGATGAATATTGGAGGGAAGAAGGAGGAAGGATGGCGTGAGGAAGGGAGTAGAGAGAAGGGAGACGAAAATTCTAGAGAGAGAAGTGAGAAGGAAAAATGAGGAAATTAGGTTTGGTTGGCTTTATATAGCCTCAGCCCTCAATTTTACCAAATTGCCCTTCACTTAAAAATATCTCTGGTACGTCGTCCCAACACTGATAAATATTTGAGTCTTAAGCAGGATGTGTAACACCCATATAGAGATTGCCTATGATCTCTTACGATTATTAAAATTTCGTACCGGATACATTAAATACAATACAGAAAATTGTTTAATGAATATACAATGCATAAGTTTGTGATACAACTCAAATATCCGATACAAAACATCCTCCGTAATATACATCTTAATACATCATTATATACAAACATTCACATATAACATAAGCAGCACGATCAATCCAAAGCTTTTCCTTTACCTTTACGTCGTGCTTCTTGAGAACCTGCACCAGAAGGAAAGGGATGAGACATAACGTCTCAGTGAGCTCTTACCCTACCAACTGTTGGCAACCACGGGGGTAACCTAGGGTCGACGTGCCTACTCTCGGCAATCTTGGGGATACCTACGATCGCCGTCATTCTTTACTTATTTCGCGATCAAGGGAAAAAAAACTAGGATCGCTGCATGTCTTAATCATTCTTCATTATAATCTAACTTGTACTTAAACTTAGTGATCTTGGGGACATCCTATGATCACTTCACGTTCACTAGGAACTAATCGTCATATCTCAATATAAATATACATATTCATCTTTCCATGTCTTAAAGTTAGAAGTTAGCGTTGGACAAACATTACATTATCTTGGTTCGTTTTACGGAGTGCATCCGGGTGGAGTAACCCCGAAGTACATCTCCCATCATACCGGTGAAAATTCCTATCATATCAGGCTAACACCGGACTCCTCTTATCGTTGTGTGGACAACTCTCTCGATGAAGTCCCATCCGGCGAATCCCGGAGTCTGCTGAACACAACTTAACTTTGCATGTAGACAACCCTCTCGGAGAAGTCCCATCCGGCGTATCCCGGAGCCTGCTGGACATGCTTAATCTTTTAACATACGTGTGGAAAATCCTCACGGAGAAGTCCCATCCGGCGTACCCCGGAGCCTGCTGGACACGTTTAACATATTCTTATAACTTACGTGTGGATAGCCCTTTCGGAGAAATCCCATCCGGCATAATCCGCAGTCTGATGAACACGTTAACATAATCTTATAGTAGGTTCTTAACTTGCTCTTATTCTTAAGTATTCCCTCATGAGTGTATAACCTATAATAGGTTCTAAACTTAGAACATGGAATCATTCTCATCGTTTCTCGTCTTATGCTCTTGTAAGTGCTTCTTTCCTCTACTATACTTTGTGCATAAAATGCATCACTTAGGGAGAGCATTCTCCCATTTCTTAACATATTAACCTATTCCTCAAGCTAAACATTCTCTAAAGGATAGGTCTTATAATGCTTATTAGCGACTCTTAATCATTACATGTTGTTCCTTGAGTCTGAAGCAGTATTAGATAGCCAGAACGGTGCAAGATTTGATGAAAAACAATATGGTTCTGCCCACTGTAAAATCGTGACACGATTTGGAAATCGTGTCACGATTTCCTACCCAGAAATTGTGTTAGTTCCTGCCTATAAAATCGTGACACGGTGGTAAAATCGTGACACGATTTTACCTGCAGTTGGACAACATAGGGCAAGTTCAAAACATGATTTCCACCATTTTGGCTTATCCAATCATGCCCAAACATCATAACAGCTTAAATGGTAAATTCAAGGGCGTATAGACAGGTTACAACATGTATAATCAAGAAATCACAAGTATAATAGATTTAGGGCACTAAATTGCGAACTTACTCATAATACTAAAAAACTCTCAAACTTACTCAAGCGGGTTCTAAAACCCTGTGGAGCTCACCTTAAACCTCAGCTGGTGCTTGCTAACTCTGATTTCCAAAGCTCTAGCTTCAAACTACCACTTCTCTTACTTCTTCCTTGTTTCTTCTTTTCTTTCTTTTGCTCTAATTTCCAATACAAGCTTGCTTGCAAGGGCTTTCTCACAAAAGTTTGGATGAAGTTTGGATGGGTGGTGAAGAGATGATGAGGGCGTGAGAATTGGAGGGAGAGGAAGGGAAAGAATGCTGATTTGGGAGAGTAAAGGGAAGAAGAGAAATAACAAGAAATATCTTGTTCCCTTTCTTAAAACCATTCTTCTCTTTTCAAATATTTACACTTTTGCCATTCCACTTATTTACTAAATTGCCACTCTTACTTAATAAGTTTCTACGCCGTTAACCGCTAAATCTAAGCGGGATATTACAGGATGTTACAGAGTCTCTCTCCAATCTTCTCTTCTAGCCTCCTAGAGTTCTTCTCTCCTAGCTCCCTTCTTGCCTCTTCTCTCAAATGCTCCTTAAGAGCTCTAACCCTAATTCTCCAAAGACTACAATCTATTTATATTCTTTTGTTTAGGCTTTGTTCTCTCACATCACTTAATGGACTTAGTTTTTATCATGTTTATTCTCCACAAATAAAACACTACTCAATTTCTCACTTAAACCTCATATTTACTCATATACCTCTATTCTCTTAATTTCTCATAATCTCTTATTTTCTAATAATTAACTAACCCATCAATTCACCCACATTATAATAAAACAATAAACAAATAAATTTCTAAATACTACTAATATTACTAATATCACATAAGAATAATAATAATAATCTAATAATAAAAATTGGTGTGTTACATAGCGCATTAAGAGTCGTTGAGAAGTTTCAAATCAAGGATGTTGAGCCTTTGCTTGATATGGATAATTCTGTTGGATAGTCATTCAAAAATCCTTTGCTGCAACTGTAAGTATCTGTTCATTCTTATTGCCCTTGAAGTTCTTTGTCTGTTTCTACACGTGGTAAGAAGAAGACAAAACGGTGCTCAGATCCTTTTATGTGGACAACAAAAGAAGACGACAAATCTGACATGGAGTCTGGGTCCCTCAAGTTCTTCTGAAGTCTGAAGGTCTTCCAAGTCCGATGGGGTCTTCCGTGTCTGGCTAGGTCTTCTGAGTCTGATGATCTCTATAGAGTCTGATGAGGTCAATCTTCAGCTTCTAAGAGGCGTCATTTTCTTATGATCCAATATGTTGACTTCTTGTTGACCTTTCTTCAGATCTTCTACCATAGTCTTTTAAGCTTCTCTTTGTGCTTCTGATGCTTTAGTACATGTTCAATACTTTGATTGATATATTCTATGATCCTGCACACTTGAACAAATATTAGTATATCAATTTGTTCTTCAATACTTTGGTATCATCAAAACCTTAGAGGAATTGTACAAACCACTTTTGTTCCAACAAGATGATTTTTTAGTTCGTTTGGGTGTATGGAAAGTGAAAGAGCAAAGAAAGATGCATATTTGATAAGTAACATAAATACCCTTATATAAAAACGAGTATATATGCATATATTTCCTTAAATCTATACTATATATAAAAAAAAAATACATGAGTTTGGGCTGACTTTTTTCCTTTCCAATTTTATCCTTCATTTAAATTATTTTATTGACTATTTTATCCTTTTCATAACAATATTTAAATTATTAAATTACAAATAGATAAATCAAATTAAAATACCACACTACAATAGGAACAATATTAACCTAAAAATATATAAAGGAAATACGAGGTTTTGGGTTAGATTTTTCATTATTTCAATTATACCCTTAAACAAATTTTCCTATAATAATGTTACATTGTTGGTGTCATTGAAAATGTTAAGAGTTTATATTATATTTGCAATATTGTTTTTTTAGGGGTATATTTGCAATATAGTTGTGTAACTGAAAAAGATAAACATGAATTTTTTTAAGGGTATACATATAATTTTAATCAAAATATAAATTTCATTAAAAATTATTTATAATTTACACGCGTTAGCGCAATAAAACCGCTATATTGGATTATGAAAAAGCTTCAACGATAATAGAATAAGCATTGAATAATAATAATTCAATTAGGAACAAGAAATTCACGCTTGAATTATAACTTAACAATCAATTAGCAATACACAACATAATCCGCAAAACCTATAACTATTTCAAACCAAACCTAATCTCAAACAAGAAATCACTAATACAAACAACTACGCAACTTTGATATATGTGATGAATTGATTAACAAGTTAATCTCTAATATGAAGGTGATTGAATTGATGAATCAACAAGTTCTTGAAAATAGGTTTTAGAGTTTATTCCATCATATAACAATTAACCTAATTCATTAATATCATATATCAAATTATCGAAAATTAAAGAGTAAGGGAAAGAAGAACATCGAGATTTATAGTGTTTCCCCTTTTTTTCGTCCTCGCTAAGGGTATCCACTATTCGTAGAAGAAAACGCCTCTTCTACGGACTTCCACTATGATGTTGAAAATGTTTACAAGAGTCAATTACAAAGCTTCCTTCAATTTTACGAATCACCATGATCCTAAATCTTCTACAATATGCAATCACTCCAATTGCCTCCGATCTTCAAGCTCTTTGAAATTGGACGCGTCCTAAGGTCTTCGAATCAAGCTAGCAAGCAATCATTCCATCTTCTTACCCACGAAATCTTCTTTGCTATGACTTCGCTTCGATCCCCTTCAACCTTGATTGTTTGAGAAACAACCCCCACAATTACCTTTGGAGGTGAAAAGTACCTCCTTTTACTTTAGATCCTTGATGATCCACCAAGATCCTTGATTGAAACCAAACTTACAATTTCCTTATAACACCCTATCAAACTAGATCTCAAATCCTACGAGTGTTCTTAGAAAAAGTGTTTAATCTGAAGAGTTTGTAGAAAATGAGAGAGAAAAGACTTTAAAGTGATTTGCAAATTGATTCAATAGTTTGTGAAATAAGTGAGACATATATAGGTGAGAAAGTTGGGCTAAAAATTTAACTTAAAAAGAGTGACTGATTTGAATTAGAGATTGTGTGATTTGAATAAATTAGTGCAAAATCGAAATCTGAGATGCAATGAAGATTGATTAGATAGCTAAGACCACTGATTCGAATCAAGGGTTTCTATAAGTTACAAAAGATAATGATAAATAATAGTAAGCGAGACAGATACCCTAATAGTTAAGAGTAATAAGGTACAAGTAGAACCATAGTCTAGCATAATGGCTAAATGTTTATTCTTAAGCTATGATTATGCTTATGGTTTATTTAAGAACTCGCTGAGATAATATATCTCACCAATTTAGTTAATGTTTTTTTAATAAACAGGTAGCAAGGTGAGGATGCAATGCTTAGTCGTTTGAGAGTAGCCTCCGAGTTTTTTTTTTTTTTTTTGTGAATAGTAGCCTCCGAGTTAACGATAACTTTGAGCACTTATGAATATTAATTCATATATTACCCTGTAATATGTACCTTGGTCATATGTATTAAGACAAATTTTTATTCCCCCTTGTATTTCGACTCTGAAATTCCGATTTTCCAATATCAAAGGTAGCATTGTAAATGATATTCTAGAGTATCTATTTAGGGTGTTGCAACACTAACATAAACTGACTTCAAAAATTAAAATAAATAATTTAAATTTTAACTTAAAAAAATCTATATCATCTACTTCATAAAGCAATTGCAATATGGATTCCATAATTTAATTTAAAAGATACAATATTAATGTTAAGACATATACTTACAAATAAGAAAGAAAGGTAGAAAAGTATCCAATGAATATTCAAGATATATGTGAAGAATAAGAAAGATAAATAGATACCAAAAATACTAAATTATAGGGTATCACCAAAAGTGTGAAAAGTATCACCCAAAAGTTGCATGATAGATATTTGGCAAGTGAACCAAATTCAATCGAAGTAATAATAAAATTCGTATCCACGAGGACCGTTGTTAATTTCGACTAAGCATTATTGTTATCAGTTAGGATGTATTAAATTCAGGGTTGCCCTAGGCAGTTTAATTGAGTTTGTAAAATAAATTTGATTAAAAAGCAATAAAGATTGGTTTTAAGAAATTAGAGAGAAAAATGGCTAAGACTTTCGACTCCTCTGAAGCTCTCCTATGGTAATTTGCACTCCTAATTCAATCAATGTCTATCTAGTTCAACGACAGATTAACATAGTAATTCTACCCAATCTCTTGACCTAGAATTCTCCCCACAAGTGACAACACCTTAATCTCTTAAGCGAGTTCGAAACCGTTGGAGGTTTTAATAGTCCGTTAATCCCTATGTCATAACCTAATAATTGTCTATCTCTAGCCTAATTACTTAGGTTAAACTTATTACCTAGATACGAGTCAAGAGCCAGGGTTAGTGGTCATTCAATCTCTACGATCAATTTGCATATGCATAAAGCTAGGGTTAGTAGTCGATGATGAACATACAAAAAGCATTAAACACAAGGTAATATGAATAAAAACTAGACTTTCATTGATATTCAAAGGAGTTCAACAAATTAGGGTTCCCATAGGATTACATCGAATTCATCTAAGTCTCAACCACAAAGAGATTAGTTACTCATAGCTAAAGTACAAGATAACTAACAAGAATTAAAGGATTCATACATGTATTGATAACTGGCTATGAGTTTTCAAAGCTTCAGCTCCAAAATATGCCTCTAGGTCTCCAAAATCGTGAACCCCTAACTCAGAAAACGCAAGTTTCTTAAAGAGGCCTGTCAAAATCGGTGGCCGAATCCCTCAATTCGGTGGCCGAATTGCATGAACATCGGTGGCCGATTTTTGCACTTCGGTGGCTGATTTTTGTCGTGGATCAGTGGTGATTTTAGCAGCAAATTCGGTGGCCGATGCAATGCATTCGGTGGCTGAATTCTAAATCTTCAAACTCCATTTTCTGTCCTTTTTGTGGCTTGCAACTCCATGAATTACAATGAATAACTCTAAAATTACATGAAAAATGCCTACTAAAAGAGTAATGACAGGATGTCATCACAACCCCAAACTTACATCGTTACTTGTCCTCAAGGAACCAACTTAAAATGAAAAATAACAGTAAAGTAACACTTACCCCACCAATGATTGTGTCAAAAGTTCATCTCCCTTGTTAGCAATTGATGAGCTAACATGCTTGGTAACACATCCATTCCACAACTTCTCGCAACAATATTGAATATGACAGGGTTCACTCAGTCGACATGAAGGACTACTATATTACCAAAACTTGAAAAATTTCTAAGAATCAATCAAAGTCATTATCATGTACACACATTTAAGGACTTTCCAGGTTATAACGGGGCTTAGGTTAGAGGTGGGATCATTTGGAAAGTAGGTTTAAGAAAAACAAAGGAGTTAGACATCATCCTACGGATCTAAAATACACCACGCACCATAACATCATATCACAATTAAATCCGGGGCCTAGAGATAACATTTACTGAATGAAACAACTGATCACTTTTTTTTCATTTTCTGAGCTGCAAATATAACAATTCAGCTTATTTTTCTCATGCTTATTCTTTTTTTTTTTTTAGCACAAAGTGATTCTCTTTTCTTTCTCTAGTACCCCTACCCCAAACTTAGAGTGTTGCTAGTTCCAAAAGCAACCCCAAACTTGAACTGTTCAATTATAACACATATACACATGCCTAACTCCATCAAAATTTGGTGCACATTCCTAAGGTCTCTAGGCTTGTAATGTGGTTAGTCACCGAAACAAGGGGTCTAAATCCTAGTGGCTCAACTGGGTTTAAGCAAAGGATAATTCAATATAAACAAAGGTGGGTCACAAAGGCTCAAGGTACAAGCAATTTGCCTTAGTGTGTACATAATGTGACCAATCAATTACAAAGAAAAATCGCAAATCTCAGAAATAGCATCCACATGGAAACACTCAAATTTGTAAAAAATTGAAAAATAACTTTAGGCCATAACCTTACAAGCTGAGGTTTCTGGAAGTTGTGGCTACCTAAGCATCTTTCCTGCCGTACACTTCCCATAGAATCATGCAAGCACTACCTCCTCTGAACTTTTGACAAATCAGTGGTGAATTCTTTGTTACTGAACTGGTAAATTTCAAGAAAAGTCAATTCATTAATAATAAACAAGTTCAGATGCATTAAAAACAGGGGAGTCATAATTCATAAACCAGACACTTTTCAAGTTGACTCCATACAAAAGGAAATAACATAACACATAACAGAAGCAAAAACTGACAGCGATAAAAAAAAAAAAAAAACAATAAAAGTTTGGGCTAGACAAGGCGCCCAAATCAGTGTTGTGCTCCTGACGACCCTCCTGGTCCTGAAGGTGGAAATGGGTACATCTGAGGATAGTTGTCAGCATTAAGCTGCTGCTCAGCCTGAATCCTATAGTACTCTGCTCTGATGCGCTCCTCCCTGTCAGCTCCTCTCTGTCTCTCCTCCGCAAAGTAGTTCTCCATGTCATGCGGGCTAGCAAATCTCTCATAAGCATTAGTCTTGGTATAAGGACTCTGAGGATAGAGCTCAGCTGCTTCATAGAAAGGCTGAGGGAATGACGGTGGTGGCATCCTATCCCTAGACGAGATATCCTGGGCCCAATTTGCCATAGCATAAGTATACTCAGTGAAATAGGGTGGAAGGCCCTGTGGCTGCACCTGTGGTGGCTGATCCTGTGCCTGCACCTGCGGTGGATGATCCTGCTACATCATCTGAGGTGGCTGTTGCTGTCTCTCCCTTGCTTCCCGAAGATCCCGGTCATACTTCTCCTGTTCCTTTTCAAACCCTTCTATTACCGAATCAGATATGAATCTCAAAGACCTCACAAAAATGTCAGTAGGTTCAACAGGAACTTGAGCTTCCTGACACAACTTGTTTATCAAATAGCAATGTCCCAAAGTGTTCTTTTCCGTCCTAACCACATCACAATTTTCTACCTCCCTCAAACCAAGCGCTCGATTAATATCTTGCATGGAGTAATCAACTCTCTTTCCCCTCACATAGGAGTGATAATCTGATTCCTTCTGCGCAAAAGCATTAGCCAAAAATTCCAAAGCAATGCTTGCGTTACTTTCTTCAGTCACCATATTCACAAGCCCCTCCCAGCCCTTTGCTTGTATTGCCCACAAAAAGCTAGGATGCTTCTCCAATTTGTCAACATTAATTCCCCTTTCTTTGTTGAAGACACGCCTCTTAATCACCTCATATCTCTCCTTAGCTTCTTCGGATACAAATCTTTGGTATGATGGTGGTTGAGTGTGTGGTGGACTAGGTGGTGGTTGAGAAGAGGTACCGGCGGATTCCTTCCCTCTCCTTCTTTTTGTGGTAGGCTCTTGGGTTTGGTTCCCAGTTTTGGCCATTTTTGTTGAGTTTATGTGTGAAGGCTTATGGAGGTAAGAATCAAGCACAAAATTGGTGTTAGGGAGTGTTAAGAATGGACAAGAAGATGTGTGAAGGTAGATTTGCGGTTCCTAAATTGATTTTGGCAGGGTAACACTACTTTTGGAAGTTGAGGATTATGAAAATAGGATGGTGCTATATATAGGGAAGAGAAAAATCGGCCACCGAAGAGTAAATTCGGCCACCGAATGGCCACAACGGTCATATGATTTTCAAAAAATTTAGTGAATTCGGCCACCGAATTGGAGCCATCGGCCACCGAATTCCCAACGGGCAGAACAAGTTTCAAATCGAAAAAATTCGGCCACCGAATTACTCACTTCGGCCACTGAATTTAGCCCCCTTTTTTTTTTGAATAAATGCAAATGAAAAAGAAAATTATACCTGCCTTAGACAATGGGTTGCCTCCCACTCAGCGCTTCTTTATGGTCACTAGCTTGACCGTAGACAACCTTTAAAGGTCTGTCAGCACAAGTCCTACCCTTTCAGTAGGTAGGTCACCACCAAGGTACGGCTTAAGCCTCTGAGCATTTACCTTGAAGGTGTTTGCCTCGTCAGCTTTTGCCAACTCCACTGCTCCATGTGGTGAAATACTTCTTATCACGAAAGGTCCTGACCACTTTGATCCGAGCTTGCCAAGAAACAGCTTCAACCTGGAATTAAAAAGCAAAACTTGTTGCCCAATGTTAAACTCTCTCCTCACCAGACCTTTATCATGATATTTTTTTGTTCGCTCTTTATAAATGGCAGCATTTTCATAAGCGCTCAATCTCATTTCCTCAAGCTCATTGAGCTTCAATAGCCTCTTCCTACCTGCTGAGGCTTGGTCAAAATTGAGGGCCTTAATTGCCCAATACGCTTTGTATTCTAACTCCACAGGGAGATGGTAAGCTTTACCATAAACTAACTGATAGGGTGACAACCCTAAATGCATCTTAAACGCAGTTCTATACGCCCACAAAGCATCATCTAACTTCCTAGACCAATCCTTCCTAGAGGCAGCAACAATTTTTTCAAGAATTTGTTTCAACTGCCTATTCGACACCTCTACTTGCCCACTAGTTTGAGGGTGATAGGGAGTAGCAACCTTTTGCTTCACATTGTATTTAACAAGCACATTTTCCAAATATTTATTGCAGAAGTGCTTCCCCCCATCACTGATCAAAACTCTAGGGGTTCCAAACCTAGGGAAAATGTTCTTTTTCAAAAAATTCACCACAGTGTGTGAGTCATTAGCGACACAAGCAATCGCTTCGACCCACTTGGTGACATAATCGACACAAACAAGGATATACAAGTTAGAGTAGGAGGAGGGGAATGGTCCCATGAAATCGATGCCCCAACAGTCAAACGGTTCAATTTCTAAAATACCATTGAGGGGCATCTCATTCCTCTTCGAGATATTACCTGTTCGTTGACACTTGTCACAGTGTCGAACGAATTCAACGCAGTCCTTAAAGAGTGTGGGCCACCAGAACCCACTCTGTAGAATTTTTGCAACTGTTCTTTCACCACTATGGTGGCCCCCATAAGCTGAGTTATGGCAGTGCCACATTATGCTCCTTGCTTCCTCACCTGCAACACAACGTCTGATCAAACCGTCAGTGCTTACCTTAAACAAATAAGGATCATCCCACAAGTAGTGGTTTGCATCCTTGAAGAATTTCTTCTTTTCTTGCCAGCTCAAATCATCAGGCAGCAAGTTGTCGGCCTTAAAATTTGCCATGTCAGCAAACCATGGCCTTTCTTGGATGTTGAACAGTTGTTCATCCGGGAACTCAGCTGCTATGGCCTTTTCTTTTTCAGTAACCTCTCTGTTGTCCAGCCTAGAAAGGTGGTCGGCTACCACATTTTCAACTCCTTTCACTACAAGAAAAAAGGTATTTTGCGACACTTACTTTGCGACCCTTAGCTTTGAACAGTCGCAGATTACACATTTGCGACTGTTATTGCGATTGTTAGGCTTAAGGGTCGCAGGTTT
Organism: Medicago ruthenica; assembly: GCA_018208015.1. NCBI lineage: Eukaryota > Viridiplantae > Streptophyta > Magnoliopsida > Fabales > Fabaceae > Medicago > Medicago ruthenica. The sequence continues at coordinate 38,904,567 of CM031375.1, read as the reverse complement.
TATACTTTTTTTTAAGCGCCTTTCTCATTATATATTTTGGCCAAAAATTTCATCCCTCCCGCTCTTCCATTTTCAGTCTCCCTCCCACACCTCAAAACCCTATATCCCAAATTTATTCCCCCAAACTGAGCTTTAACAAATAAGCGCTTCTTTCCTGCGATTCCTTCTTCCTCCCTATATCCCAATCTTCTTTCCTGCGCAACCTTCTTCCTCCCAAAACTGAAACCTAAATCTCAAGCGCAACCTTCCTCCCTTCCGCAATCTTCTCTTTCCTGCAACTCGCAAGCGCAACTTTCTTCATCTGATTCAGCAATTTCAGCACGCGCAGCTCTCAATCATTCGCGCTCACCCCCAATTTCACTCTCACCCAATTTCTCTCAGATTCGCGCTCACCCCCTTCACAATCATTCGCGCTCACCCCCTTCACAATTTCGGATTCTCAAAAGGTGCTTCTTCCTCTCAAAAGGTGCTTCTTCCTCTGATTGGTATTTTTTTATTTTGTTGTGTTTTTGTTTTAGTCTGTTTGATGATTTAGTCTGTTTGATGATTTTGTTGTGTTTGATGTTTTAGTCTTTGTTGATTACATTGGTTTTTTGGCTGTTATATCAATTTACTCTTATTGAAATATTTGTGAACATGTCAGGGTTTAGATGAATGGTTTTATATCCACTAATAGTCTCATTCTTTCAGTTTCATTTAACTTCAAATCTTTAAGCAACATTTTAATTTTAAGTCCTTGGCATGCTGCAAATGAGGAGGCCACATACTCAACTTCATATGAGGATAATGCAACTTATTCCTTGTTTCTTTGAGCACCATGAGATTGGAGCTTCACTAAACATGAATAAGTACCCAAATGTACTTTTTTTCTTCATGAATTTGCTCACTTATCCCACAATGTATGTCAAATTAGGTTTGTGTTGCATAAGTATCTTAGTGAGCCTATAATTTTCTCATACAATGTAGAGTCAACTAGATTCTCATCAACATCTATGCTGAGTTTGATTCCCATCTCCATTGGTATTTCTGCTGGATTGCAGTGAACATGTGGAATCTTTTCAAAACATCTTCACCATATTTCTTCTAATACAAGAAAAATCCTTTGCTGATATTAGTGAATTCCCTCCCTTAGAAATAGGAAAATCTTCCAAGATCTAATATCTCAACTTCCCTCACCATATTCTTAATGAACCTCATCATTTTTGTCTAATATCTCAAACATAAATCCATTAACATTAGCTTCATTAATCCATCCAATAAGAGATGGCCTTGTCCTATCAAAAATCTTACTCACACCACAGCCATCAAAACAGAGTACTCTGTTTAGTCGGTGTCTATTCTCATCCTGCACACAAAGCACTTTCAAATTACTACAAAGTACTTAACTCTCAAATTAAAATTAAAAAAACAAGAAGAAAAACACTTTGGTGGAAAAAATAGCAGCAATGGCAGCATCACTACAAGCTGCAGCTACACTAATGCAACCAACCAAGATTGGAATCAATAATCTTAGCACCACTTTACATCTCAAGTCAACACAATCCATTTCTAAGGCTTTTGGCTTAGAACACAATGGAGCTAAGCTCACTTGCTCTCTTCAAGACATAGTTCATAGGTTTGCTGATTCTGCTAAAATTGCAACCTCTGCTCTTGCAACCTCTGCCCTTGTTGTTTCTGGATGTTTCACTTTGTCTCTCTTTTATTCATCATTCCTTTATTTGATCGCATTTTGATTATTTTGTGTCGGTTTATTTTTCTCGGAGGCTAAAAGTTGCTTTTATTTTTTTATGAACTAAATAATGTCTCGCTTCCGCTAAAATGGTCACTCATAAAATAAACCCAGTGGATTTTGTAAAACAACATATTTAATGCTAATCCTACACCATAACAACTTGTGTGATCCGGATACAGTATAATAAAAATAACAATACACACATTTACATGCATTAATTGATCTTTGGTCATCGATTTGAAATCTGATCTGCTCATATTATATTTTCACCAAGTCATCTTTAATTAAATAATATATATCATTGATTTGAGATAAAATGACCAAGATCAATCACTTTGTCACACAGTTAGTGCATGGAATTCAAATCCTAACACACGGCTTATGTGAAATTGTGAACTATTTTTTATGTGTGTTTCCGTCTCCCTAGGGTTAGCCCAAGTACAAGGCTAGCGAAAATCCTCGCTTCTCAAGCCTTAGCTTCCTAAATAGTCCATTAATTTTATAATCTCATCACAAATTTGAGTTACTTTTAAGTTTCAGATTGCCTTGGGTTAGACTCTACATTTACCAGAAGCAATTTTATTCGAGAAAATGTCAACCACTTTCTTTCTTAACGAAAACTCTGGCTCGACACGTTTTGAGTTTGCAAGGGACTAGTCAGTAGTCACTATAGTCTCTTCTGCTAAACTTAATCACGAGGTTCGATGAACCTAGGCTCTAGAGTTATTTTCAAAATTATTTAGTCTTGTATATATTTCATTTCATTTCATATGATCTTAACTTAAACATCACTTATTCAATTATGTATGAACTTATTTAGTTATTTTATGTATGTTGAATGACTAAAGATTATTTTATGTATGTCGGAGTGGTTGAATGACTAAATACTTGTTAACTTCCTCTCAAACCCATTTGTTGTCTCAACCAGCTTAGTCTGAAAGTTTTTATATCCACTCCATCTAGTAATACATGTCCAGAATTAGGATTATAAAATCTCTCTAAGAGACTTATAACTGTTGATTTTCCACTGCCACTTTCTCCATGGTACTAGACTGAGAAATGCCTACTGCTGTTATACTTAAACTAAAGAAAACCTGCATAAAATATCTCATGAGAATGTCAAAAAAGCATAAAGTAAATGTTGAGAATCTTAAGTTGATTGAGTGATTGTTGTACCTTGAAAACTTCTTGAAAAGTTGCTTTCCCGTGTTGCACTAGAACAGATCCTATGTAGAAACAAAAAGCAGTCATGCAATATAGAGCGACAAAAGAGAAACCAAATCCTGCACCACTCACAAGCCCCGAACCAAATCCTGCACCACTCACAAGCCCCGAACGAACATCTCCGTTGGTATGGTTTTAGCTTTGGCTTTTGGGTTTCTAATTCTATGAGCTGTGTAACACAAACTTTACAATTTCGTGTTTTTTTTTATGTTGTTTGGTAAGAAAATGAAGGGTGTGAATTTTTATTTGATTTTTTATTTTTATTGTATCTGATAATGTTGTACTAATTTTGGTGATGAAGGGGACTATTAAATGTTAATGTAAACATTTGTTTACTATTCTTCTTCAATTATCTTATGGTTAGTGACTTTACATGATAGTATGATAGATTTTCTACATGCAAAGTGTGATCTTTTGAAACTGAAACAAATTGAGTTCGTGCTATACATTTATTTCTTTCAATAATTGCATGCTTTGTTAACTGTTCTGCGCGTATTTAGGTAGGTGGAATTATGAAATCATACTAATAATGACTCACCAAAGATTCAAATCTATTTGTTGCACTAAATACTGCTATCCAGTCACATTTGCAACTAACTTTTAATAAAAATATGTTTAAATTGTGATTTCTTTTTATTTTCAGCATTTTTAAAAAAAATTGTCTTATATTTAAAGATGAAACTGATGTGTAACATTTATGTTCTTATGTCCTTGATAAGGACAATAGTTGTATCCTTTCACGGTTTCACCGTGTTTGCTGGGTATTTGAGTGAAGCTGGGTTGTTTTCTTGGAAATAATTTTGAATAAATGCATTAGGGACTTGTTGGGTAGTTCTCTTCCCAATTCTACGATGTCTCTTAGCTCCTTTTGAAATGGAGCAGTTTAAACATTGCGTCATCCATTCATATGCACCTCCAACCGACAAAGTTTCTGGTTTAATATATTACGTTTTATATCCATTTTATTTCTATTCCGAAGCTGCCAAGGCAGCTTTGAAGGTACCTTTTAGACACGAGTCCATTGTTAAGTTAAAAATGCAATATAGAGCGACAAAAGAGAAACCAAATCCTGCACCACTCACAAGCCCCGAACGAACACCTTGTTAACTATGCGTTAAATTATCAGGGCATTTTGAAGTATTCTTGGTACTGGCAGAGAAGCTCTTTTATTTTTTTTATATCACAAAACTAATAGTAGGAATAGAATATTATTTAGTGAGAGGTTGTAAGAGTAGCACATAAGCATACATGCACTAAGTTATGTATGTATGTAGGTATGTATGCCCTAACAGCGTGATGATATTTTGTTGGTTTGCACATTTCATCATGAAGCTGAAAAACCATTCTTGTTGGAGAGGTTATAAGCCAGTCATAAAGATATTAGAGACGTGTTATTTGTTGCACTGTTGTAATTTCACGAACTGTTGTATATGCAGGAACAATTGCAAGCTGAAATGCAAAACACTCAATGTGAGAATGAAGCATTTGTCAAAGTGTTTGGAAAGGACCATGCTGGATATGTCCGTTCCATGGGGCTTGGGATAACACCATCTCAAATCTCTAGTCAAACTACTAGATCAGCGTCATCTTCCATCGAGGCTAATGAGAAAATGTTGAAAATGCAAGCTGAGATTGATTCTCTTAAGGACAAGGCTTCACAAGTTGATATCTTGAAGGCACAAGTTGCTTTCTTAATGCAAATGCAAATGCAAAATTCTCACATTGAAAATGAGGTAACTTTTACAAAACTATTGCAAAAAAATTCTGCTCTTTTATTTATTTTTAGGTTTAAAATTCTGCTCTTCACATGTGGTTTTTAGGTTTTTTTGTGTTAGTGATACCCATTCTACCTTTACCTGTTATTGTCTGTATGATGCCATTAACTAATTAATTACTATATCTCTTTTTTCACTTCTAGTTTTATCTAGCTAGCTTCTGTACACAAGACAGGGTCTTGATACTCTGCTATAAAGTCCACCATGCACGTTTATTATATATATATATGATCCATCTATATCATTTATTGCTTTCTTTTCTTTAATTTTCCTTTCTAATCATCTTTCCCTTTTTCTGTTCCCACCGTTCTGTCTGCACCAAAAATGAGACTAAAATCACTAAGTTTTTCTCATGGACCACACACCATCTCTCTCTGTAGTTCAACTTCAACTTGTTCTTCTTTTTTTCTGTCAAGTCACTGTGTGATGACCTCTTCCTCTGATCATCAGTGTTAAAGCTTTCTGTTCTGTAGGTTTCTTATTGGAGGGATTACCATGCATGATTATTATGGTTTTAACTTTAAACTATCACATAAATCATTGGAGTTTTCATAGTCAGTGATTATTAACTCACTAACTTATAGTATATATCTGCTTGGGATTTAGGAATTTACCTGGACTATAGACTTCTAAATACTATGTATAGTGTAGTGTTTTCAGTTTTCACTATTCAGTTAAAAGTTATTTGATTCTACTGATATAATTATTCACTTTTCACTAAATAAAATTGACTTGTCATTGTTTTCACAAAGTTAAAGGCCTTCTTATACGTATTTCTCAACTTTTTTCTAAACTATTAAGATGATGTCACTCTCATGTGATATGATACTCTTTGAATTGATTATAAGACTAATCATCTTTAATTAGTTGGAAATTTAGTAACATATAAAGCTCTTCACTCCTTGCTTAAGATGTATTTTGATGAGGATATGATCAATTCAAACTTTGATGCTTTTACCAGAAACTCAATCTGTACATGTTGTCTATTGAACTACATTTAATGGATGTTCCCTCTATTTTGTGTACATTGATAATCTTTTATTTTTATGTTTCCTCTTTCTTGTACTACTGGAGTGGCATATGTTTAGTTAAATTTTTATTCTATTTTTAGCTTAATGTCTCAGTATTAAACATTTGATTTACATCCGTCTTTATTAATCATTGTCTTATTTATTTTTCTTCTTTCCAGCCAACAAATGTAGGATCAGCAAAAGATGGTAGACATTCATCTGATTCTAGCCATCGCCTTGAGGATCATTGAAGCAACATCACTAAGGAATACTAGGGAATATTTAGATATTTTATGGACTTCTAATTCTGATACAGTTGTTTTCAATGTTTAGCCACTAGTGTTTCGGTTTTTGAATGTTAATACTACATATACTTTATCTATTGTTTTGGTTATAAGTTGATGTATGGTTCTATTTTGCTACTCTTGGATTATTATTTTGTTACTCTTGGTTAAGCTATAAAAAAAAAATATTAAATCAGGTCATCTCAATTTAAATCAGCTCCTCTCAATTTCAAAAATAAATAAATAATTGCGACTGTTCAAACAGTCGCTGAATAATAAATTCAAAATTTTAAATCAGTCATTTGCGACTGTTGGTTGAACAGTCGCAAGTCCCTTCCTTTGCGACTGTTGGGAACCGTCGCAAGTCCCTTCAAAACCATGTGAATGCTCTTCCTTTGCGACTGTTACTAACAGTCGCAATAGCCTTTGCGACTGTTGGTGCGACTGTTGGTTAAACAGTCGCAAAATACCCTTTGCGACCCCAATTTCTGTGTCTGTTGGGGAACAGTCGCAAAGGGATATCTGCGACCCTTCTAACAGTCGCAATCCATGATTTTAGAAGTCGCAAAATGCCTTTTTTCTTGTAGTGTTTTTTGTCTCGGATCTCCAGATCAAACTCCTGCAAAAGCAAAATCCACCTCAACAAGTGTGGTTTGGAATCTCCTTTTGTCAACAGGTACTTTAAAGTTGCGTGATCTGTAAAAACAATAACTTTGGAGCCAATCAGATAGGACCGAAATTTTTCCAACGCAAATATTACCGCTAGTAGTTCTTTTTCAGTTGTGGAATAATTTACTTGGTTATCATTCAGAACTTTACTCGCGTAATAAATTGCGTGGAAAAATTTCTCACGACGTTGGCCTAACACTGCTCCAACTGCGTAATCACTCGCATCACACATAAGTTCAAAATGAGCTTCCCAATCGGGGGCGATGATTACAGGTGCAGTGACCAACTTGTTTTTAATCAATGTAAAGGCAGTAAGACATTCGGAATCAAATTTAAACTCAGTTTCCTTGACTAAGAGGTTACAGAGGGGCTTTGCAATTTTTGAAAAATCTTTAATAAGCCGCCGGTAAACACCAGCATGCCCCAAGAAACTTCTCACCCCCTTCACATTAACAGGCGGTGGTAATTTCTCTATAACCTCTATCTTTGCTTGGTCCACCTGGATGCCTCTCCCACTTATTTTGTGTCCCAACACTATCCCTTCAGTTACCATGAAATGGCATTTTTCCCAATTTAAAATTAGGTTAGTGTCGGTACACCTTTTTAGGGCAGCATCTAGGTGTAACAAGCAGTTATCATAAGACTTACCAAAAACAGAAAAGTCGTCCATAAATACCTCAATATTCTTCTCGATCATGTCAGAGAAGATGGAGAGCATACACCTTTGGAAGGTAGCCGGCGCATTACATAGCCCGAAAGGCATCCTCCTATATGCAAACACCCCAAATGGACAAGTAAAGGCAGTCTTCTCCTGATCTTCCGGAGCCACCGCAATCTGATTATACCCTGAGTACCCATCCAAGAAACAGTAAAATGCCTGGCCCGCCAACCTTTCCAACATTTGGTCCATGAAAGGTAACGGGAAGTGGTCCTTCCTTGTTGCTTGATTTAACCTTCTGTAATCTATGCACATTCTCCAACCAGTAACTGTCCTAGTAGGAATCAACTCATTCTTGTCATTTGCAACCACCGTCATACCTCCCTTTTTAGGGACTACATGCACCGGGCTAACCCATGAGCTATCAGAAATAGGGTAAATCATGCCAGCATCTAAGAGTTTCAGCACATCTTTCTTGACCACCTCTTTCATAGTTGGGTTAAGTCTGCGTTGTGGTTGCACTACTGGTTTAAATTCAGCCTCCAAGTGTATTTTGTGCCTGCAATACGCTGGACTTATACCTTTCAGATCAGAAATTTGCCAACCCAAAGCTCCTTGATATTCCCTCAACACCCTCATTAATTTTTCTTCTTCAAGGGGTGTCAAAGTACTACTGATGATTACTGGTTTCGAGGCATCCTTGCTTAGAAAAATATACTTCAAGTGAGAAGGTAGCTCTTTTAATTCTGGAATTTTCGCAAGGTCCCCTTCCTCTTTGTTTTCCTTGGGCGCCCCCTCTTCATTCTGTGGGTGCAGACTTTCAACCTTTGCACACAATGATTCTTGTTTACCTGCTGCAAGTTGCTGGATACACTCATTTATCGCTTCACTCGTGTCTTTGTCACTACATGCGATAGAATTTACAATTACCCTTTCTAAAGGTGGATCAGGAGACTCATCCAAGATAATTTCTTCAACAATATCATCTACCACATCAACCCGGTAACATTGTGGATTTTCGTTCTTGTGCTTCATCACCTCGAAAATATTGAACACCACTTGCTCATCTTGAAACCGAAGCATCAACTCTCCCATCTCCACATCAATAAGGGCTCTACCAGTAGCTAGAAAAGGTCTCCCCAGTAACAAGGGAAGCTCTTCATCCTCCTCCATGTCAAGAATAACAAAATCAGCTGGGAAAAGTAGATCATTCACTTTCACTAAAACATCTTCCAAAACTCCATACGGATAGGAAATAGAGCGATCAGCCAGAGTAATGTGCGCACCTCGTTTTTTTCCTCGGGAAAAAGACGTGCAAATCCTCCGAGGTCGTTCGCAAACGCTCGGAGGGCCTTTGTGAAGCCGCCACCAAAGTTTTTGTGTAAAGGGAACGTTGATAAACCCTTAAGTTTTTTTTGTTTAAAGGGAAACGATAATAAAACCCTTTGACGATGAGGATAAGGATTTGGTCATCGCAACCATTGTCGGGTTCGGGAGTCGATTACGCAAGGGGAAGGTATTAGCACCCCTCACGTCCGTTGTACTCAACGGGAACCTTCTATTTGGTTAAAGCTTGAATTGTTTTTTAATACTTTGCGCGCATGTTCATTTATGTTAAAAATATAATAAAGGGGGGAAAGAGATAAAAACAAACGAAAGAAAAAAAAAGAGAAAAAAAAGTTTTTATTATTGCGCTTGACAAGATGTCGATCTTGCTCCTACGTATCTCCCGGTAGTCGGAGAATTCAAAGCGTACGTAGTTCTTTGGTAGAAAAACGTACATGTGTTGGTTGTTTTTAAATGGACGATGTTTTAACCGAATTCTTGCGATTAAAACGTAGCTTGTATGCTCGCGCTTGGAGACTTATTAAGCGTTTGTTCGCGAATCGCATTAGAATTGTTAAAAGGTACGTCCGTTAGGGTAAAGGGTTAATTGGTCGCTATGGGACCAAGAGGTACAATGGACTCATACAAGTCAATCATTGACTGAGTGGACTCCGAAGAGTCGGGCGATTGTTCGATTGATCCACTGAGATCAAGAACAGGTACAATGGACTCGGATAAGTCGAACATTGACCGAGTGACTCAAACGAGTCGAGGGGTGAGTTTAATGGCCACGGGGGGACCAAAAGGTTTGGATTGACCACAAGGGGCCAAGCTTTGGTTTGGTTAGGGTTGTACATATTGAAAAAAAGGGAATGACGATTGTCCGAGCGACGAGACATACGTCACGCATTCGTACAATCGGGGCGATGGAGAGACATACGTCACACCATCCCTTTTTCATTCATGTTTTTGGGTTGAATCCTTTAGAAATCCCAAGGTATGTCAAAACATTTGGTTTGAAAACCCAAAATGGGAAGGTTTAGCAAATTTTGCTAGAAAACGCATAAGTTCGTCTCATTTTGCGAAAATGCGAACGTATTCGGCGTATGTTCATGTTTGAGTTTTGAAAGTCATGAACAATATTTATTGTTCAAGTTTAGATTGAAATGATGAACATAGCCTGTTTGTTCATGTGGTTTGAAAGTTTGGGAACATAACTTGCTTTGCAAGTTATCCACAAAATGGTCATACGAACTTGTGATTTTGTCAAAATTATGCAAAATCCTTGTTATGGTTTGAAGAACATGGGTTTAAAAACTCTTAGGTTCTGAGCTCTGGGGCTAGAACCTCAAAAATTGGTCATTTTGACACTAAAACTCAGATTCTGAGTTCTGTCATGGTGGCACTGCGACCATGACTTCGCACTGCGAAGCATGCGAAATTTTGGGTTCAGAAGCTGTTTCTGAACTTTTGTTCAGAAATAACCTCTGAACACACTCAGGACCTTTTAGGTGGGTGAAAAGCTTTGAGTTTTTGGGGTGAAAAAGGCTGGACAAACCAGTTT